>MJUU01021792.1:153275-194309 GCA_002080025.1 Modiolus philippinarum
GTTGAAAAATATTGTGTTTTGTCTTATCGACGAGCGTGAAAAACAGTGACGTCACAAAAAACGGCATAGAAATATGAAAACAACACCGGATTGAGAACAAAAATCCGGAATTAACGGATAATTTTCGGCTTTTCACTTTTGTTAAATTGGTTTATCCTATAAAGGGATAAACCTTATTAACCAAAGATTCAAAATGCTAGGTTTATATATTTGGCCACTCTAAATAAAATTACACGAAGCATGAAGTTGGAAAAACGGCCACGGTTAGACAGGTTTGACGGAATCTGACAAGACAAACAGAGATACCGGTTGATGATATTTGGGCAAGTCTGTGCACCATTGGTAGCAATGGATGCTGAAGTCCCTCTTGGTACCACAAGAGAAAACGGGAGCCACGGAATCCACATACGCCGACTCATATCCCATCACCCCCTGGAGCAATAAACAGAGGAGTGCAGCAAATTATAGTTACATCATGTAATTTTGAGAAAACAGTAATATTAAGTAAACTTGGTAAGTTCAAACTGGTAACAGAATAGAACCGGCCACTCATGGTCGACATGAGATGGTCTAACCCCTACTCCTTGCGGTAACGCAAGAGAGTGGATTAATATGATATGATCCGACGTAGAATACCGGAAAACGTGACCCCTTATCTTGCCAGATCGCCACATGAGTGAGTCAATACACACTCACTTAAACCTACCCCCCGGCTTGTCATGGAGCACTGCTATTTAAGCGAGGTTTACGTCAGTAGGGAAATATTTAGCTCCGCTTGTTGAAAGGAAGAGTTCTAATAAATATATTGCGATCCCCGCGTCAGATAAATGTGTGCCGTCGAACCTGTAAAGATTTTTTTCTTTAGCTCGGATGTTTGGATGGCGAATCACATAGTGTCCGTCTTTAAGTACGAAATTGCTTACAGCCGAGTTAACTCGTTTTCTTGCTTTTTCTATGGTCACTCCATTATTAGCTTCGTGCCAGTACCTCCTCATTAAAATCTCACTCCACACGATATGTGTGTTAGGTAGAAGCAATTCTAATCTTAATATATCTCTTTTCATATCCTCAATCAGACTATTGGTTTTGATTTTACCTAGGTCATTTGAACCCAACTGAACGATGACAAAAGCCGGGGGAGGAGATCTACTTATTTTTTCTTGAATACTACCGGTAAGTTCATCCCATAACATACCCCTTTTTCCAAACCACCGGATGATGGCCCCTCTGCTTTGAAGACCCAGTTGAAGACCCCCTATTCTACCATGAGCACTTCTGTGCGGCCAGTACACAATTGATGATCCGAAGAACCATACAGACTTCAAACCTGAAATTAAATGTTAGTGAAAAATAGCTGTATAAAATTTAATAAGCATGCAAGAATTTATCAAATAATTAGGACTTAAATACGGATATATCGCTGGTAACACACAGATGACCAACGGCCACACTTTTTAATTGTTTCATCGTTAACTCCCGTTTTAGCAAGATCCGTGGCTCGCCCAATCCTAAACGAATGGGAACGGATGTGCGAGGAAATATTGCAAAATTGCAAGCATTTATGGAGGACTGAATTGAACTGAAACTTTGTTAAGACCAGTCCGTTAAAGTGAATATAAAGATTATTACAGCCATCAATACCAGAGAAACGCATTCTCAGATAAGACTGCAGTAAGTAGATGGGACAAATAGCCCTGTCAGGGTGTGCTGTAATAATGAGTGTGACGGACTTTCCTCGTTGGTCAGTTTTCGAGCTGCGAATCGTAATGCTTAGTTCTGTTTTGAAATTTGAATTCAGGAGAGCAACGTCATTCAATTTCAACACGTGGTCACTGGCATAGGGGCCAGTTGCAATTTCTCCTACGCGTAGCATGGCGAAAAAGGCTAGCGAAAAGGCTGATGAAAACATCGTATTTTCATAATCCGAATTACATATCAATCGTAGCGAACATATCAATTGTTTCAACATTTCGAGCGAAATAGGCGAGCGCACGTCCGGTCGTTCTGGATTGAAAAATATTGTGTTTTGTCTTATCGACGAGCGTGAAAAACAGTGACGTCACAAAAAACGGCATAGAAATATGAAAACAACACCGGATTGAGAACGAAAATCCGGAATCAACGGATAATTTTCGGCTTTTAACTTTTGTTAAATTGGTTTATCCTATAAAGGGATAAACCTTAATAAAGAGGTATTTATAAGTTTCTGTCAATTTCTTTTACAGCATTAATGAAATAATGGTAAGAAACCTTGTCTGAATTGGTTTTATTTAAAAACTTTAGTGTTTAAAACTTAAAAATTGTTGGACAACATATATATTACAACTAAATGTTGTTGACACAATTTAGTCCAATAATAAAAATTTGTTTTAATAACAATGTATAAAACAATTGTTTTCTTCTCAAATATAGGTACATGTAAGGTGCCTAATTATACTGATTAGAAACTGTCAAACAATTAAATGTTTATTTAACAATAAATAATTATAACCTTTTTATGAGTTTGCTTTTTATTCTCCCTTTGGGTATTTTATTAGAATTAAAAAAATAATTAGCAAATTAAATTAAACATGTAAAATTTGTATAAAAAAGAAGTCAGATACAATATATAGACAAAACCATCCAGTTCTAACACATTTAAGATTAAAGAAACTAACATATATGTATATATTTGTGATAAAAAAAAAGAAACATCACATAATTTTAACTATGTTGTTTTAGAATGAACATAAAAAAATCATATTACCCAGTATTGCCCAGTATCACCCATTTCCGGGAGTATTGCCCAGCCCGGGAAAACCCGGGTTTCCCCACATGGGAAAACCCGGGCGGTCAATACTTTGCCAACCCTGAATTCGCCACCTGCAGAATGCAGATTTTCAATGAGGACCAAAAAATTGAAGAAAAAAAATATAGTTTCCTGTGGTTTTTGTCAAATAAATTTCTTCAAGTGAATAATCGTGTAAAATTTTAGGAATTGTTTTGTCGCACCAAAAATAAAGGTTCATATTTCACATGTGTATTGTGGCCCACCTTTTTCAAATTAAGGTTTCTGAATTACAGACGAATATGCATATACTACGGTTATTTGCTTTTAGTTGTGTTCTGGTAGGGCTTATTTTATTTAATTGGTAATAGAATTTTACAGCCGTATTTTTAATGAATGAGAGGCAACATTTTCCACTTTAGAAAAACAAGTGGTCATGAGAGGCAAGGTGAGAAAAATACTCGGCCATCTGACCCATCTGAAAGCAACACCCATCGCATTTGTTGTCTTCTGTGTAAAACATCTCAGAAACCAGTGGACCAAATTAAACCAAACTCAGAAGAAACTTTTATTAGGATGGTAGGACAAATTTGAGATTGAATGCCAATTGGCAATTCAAGATAACCATCATTTTTATGTTTATTTAACTTTTGACCATAAGAAAAAACTGCTGTATCTTTACAACCGTTTCATACATCAAGATATTTATATGAAATGACATGAAAACATGTTAGTCATACACTGATTGAGTGGGATATTTGCATATCATCTTGGATCCTAGATGGCCATCGCCACGGATCTTATTTTGACAATTAACCCTATGGAAAAAAACGTATAAAATCTTGACAACTGTTTCATACATTGAGTAAATGCATCAAGAATGGTTACATGATGGCCCTCTATACCAATGGTGAATAAAAGGATATGGAGTAAATGCACATGAGACAAAGTCTCTACAAATACATGGTAAAAAACAAGCAAAGGAACAACGCTTTTATTGTTGTTCTTCATCTTGAAGTCACCACNTTAGTCATACACTGATTGAGTGGGATATTTGCATATCATCTTGGATCCTAGATGGCCATCGCCACGGATCTTATTTTGACAATTAACCCTATGGAAAAAAACGTATAAAATCTTGACAACTGTTTAATACACTGAGTAAATGCATCAAGAATGGTAACATGATGGCCCTCTATACAAATGTATGATTTATGTCAACACTTGCCCAAATATAATTTGTTCTACGGTCATGCCTTGCCGTTACATCGAGATTAACGAGTAAATGCAAATGTGAAAAAGTCTCTACAAATACCTCGTAAAACGAAGAAATGGAACAATGCTTTAATTTGTTGTTCTCCATCTTGAGGACTCAAATTTTGGCTTACAATGTTAACTCCATTTCTTATTTTAGATCAAAGTTGCATGTATATCATAAATTAGATTTTGTTTTGGATTTGAGATCATGCAGATATGTTCACAAATTTGTTTAACAGGAAAAAAACGGAAAACATGGTAAGTTGAAGTTCTGCATTCGCCAGTTTGTGACAAAACAGAAAGAAACGATAAGGATATATTGCAGTTGATAATTCTGGAGAATGATGAAAAAGCTAATTTTGTATGGTCTACCTTAGAAAATGACATTAGGGCGAGTGGAAGAGGAAAACGTAAATGGCGGGAAGTTTTGCCATCAATAGATGCACTGTGTGAGAGAAAAGACTAGCCCACCACTAATATATACTTCAGAGAGCATATATAATTGCATTTATGTAAATACTTCATCAAAAAGACAGTCATGCATTTTTGCATTTAAAATGAATAGTTACTTTGCATGGACATGTTTGAAAACATTTAATTTTATGTAAAGAAATTACAATAGTTCAGTGATTGAACAGAGATGACGGAAAAGAGATCGTTGAAAAAACTCTACCAAATCTATGTTGAGAAAATCAAGACAAAATTAAAAGAAAATACCCCCTCCCAAATGATGAGCTAAGGAAAAGCTGGGGATTAAAAGGCATTAAATAACAAAAAAACAACCTTAGAATAAACAGAATGATTTTTCTTTTAAAATCTTCTAAATTACAGATGAATTTGTTTTTTATTGTGTTTTAGTTTGGCCTGTTTTATTTTATCGGCATGAGAATGTTTCAGTATTAAAACAAATGCGAGATAACATTTACCATTTTTCAGAAAAAAAGGTTCCAAAATGGCAAAGTTGGAAGAAAATAACTAGCCCATCTGACCCAAAGGGTCACCAAAGCTTTACTATTCGCATTTTGTTTTGTCATCTGTTCAGAACATCTCAGAAACTAATGTTCCAAATGAAACCAAACATATAAAAAAACTTCATAAGGTTTTTTCAGGACAAATTTTGTATAATTTTTATGCCGACTAGAAATTTAAAAATGACCACCATTGCTATCTTAATTTAATATTTGACCAGACGAAAAAACATTGCAACTGCTGTATCTCGAAAACCCTTTCATATATCAAGATATTAACATATGAAAATATGTTGGTCCTACACTAAACGAGTTATTTGCTTAAAGATTTTGGATCTAAAATTTCCACCGCAGCAGATTTAATTTTGGCAATAAACCATTCTGGGATTTATGTTGATTGTATAATCTTGACAATATATAGGCAAACGAATACCACAGCAAAAAGGAAGGAAGGAGAAATTCCAAAATAAAAAAAAACAAACACAGCAATTCATATCCAACACGAATTAATACAGCGTGACAAAGACAAAGCAAATAAATAAGAATGAACAAGAACACTACAAAACTGAAGCAATGTGAACCCTTCAAAAACTCGAGGTATCATCAGGGGCTCTGAAAAGGATAGGCATGATATTCTCCACATATGGCACCCGTCACACCGCCAGCCAAATTATTGTGTTGAAAAATCTATTTGGAGAGTAATTGGTCCATATCATTTCCTTAGCCTTAGATTGATTGATTGATTGAATATTGTTTAACGTCTACTCAGCAATATTTCAGCTATATCAAGACGAGAACAAGTTTGTTGATAAATAATCACTTTGGGGTATGGAAATGGCCATGGGACGGGAAATTCTGACTGCCACTGGAAAAGTAGGGTGAAATCGTCAAGGGCGGGGAATTTAGCCTTGTAGCCGATCACCTACGGACCACCCCAAAAAGAGCTTGCTACAAGGGTTCTTTAACGTGCAGGAAGCGTGGCATTTCTTCCAACACGTGGACCTGAGTTTACATCCCATCCGAAAGATGGGTTGTGTATTTATTAATCACGCACAACCACGGAATGGGTCCTATTTCTATATCCCGGGACCCTCGGGGTCAGCCTCCGTTTAGGAGGGGTCACACCCCGCAAGCCGGAGATACTGGGTCCTATTTCTATATCCCGGGGTTCCCTCGGGGTCCTCTGTTAGGATGGCTCATACTCCAAGCTCAGAGGATGCTGCGGGCCTATTCTTCAGCCGGGACCGCGCACGGCGGCCTTAGCCTTAGATAAACCAATTAAAAATTATGACAACTGATTCATAGATGAAGTAAATATTTCTTGAAAGGCACCATTACGGTCCTCGACCAAATGCATGATTTATGTCACACTTGCAAAAATGTATTAATGGTAAGAAAGGGGAGGTTTGGGTACCATTAACCGGTTTAACCCTACCACTGGCTTTTGCTAGTGCCGGTACCAAGTCCGGCTATCCCGAGTTTCTATCGTTATTTATGTTTGTCTCTTGTTTTCATTATTGTTTTTCTGGTGCAGTTTGCTTGTAAATTGTGGCATGTGATTGTAGTTCCTGGCCATTGTAGGTGTTTGCTGTTTTTCTGTTATTGTAATTAATGGTCAGTGTACTGCGGTAATATTATTCTGATACATGTAGGCATTTTACATTCATGTTTGTTATAAATAAGAAATATTTTTATTTAGGTATTGGGATGTGGAAAATATAGTTACATATGTAAAAGAGAAAAAAAAACAACCTTTGCAAGTGGAAGAACGTTTTAATATTTATATTTGCCACTTTGGTTATGACAAATATAGCCAAAAGTAAAAGCAATAATAAAGTTTTTGCAGTTGATAATTCTTGAGTGAAGCAAAGCTAATTCGATCTTGTCTACCGTAGAAAATGAGGTCATAAATGGAAGAGGGAAACTGAATTGGCGGGATGATACGCACGTATATATTAAAGTAATAGATGCACCAGACGAAAGAAAAGACTTGTTGTCTAGCTCACCACTAATATATTGTTGGATGAACTTCAGAGGGCATATATTACATTTATGTAACTACTAATTTTAAATGGTATATATTTTATTGTGTTTTTCCGTGAACAATTTATTTGCAAGGACATGTTTGATAGCATTTAATTATATGAAGACGTTATATTAGTTCTGTGATTTTAGTCCTTATAATGACCAGAGATAACGCAACATAGATCGTTAAACCTGCTACAGTGACTTATGAATATTTATGTTTTATTGAAAAACGAGTTGTCTCTTGAAATATTTAAATATTGTAAGACTAACGCTATCAAGTCTCAAATGTTAGAGTTATATTCACAGAATCTTGAGTATATGAATTATAGTAGTTGAGTCACTAAAATGAATATATTTTAAAAATAAGATGTCTGTTCCAGAAAGAACAAATACATCTATTGTACAAAGAAACATTTTATATTGCTAATTATACTTGTTCAAATTTAAGAAAATGGATGCTTCTGGCTAAAGTGAAAAACAAAACATTTGAAAAAGTTGCTTATGCTTTTGCAGGAGAACATTCAGTGAGTAAGGCCTAACATGTCCAAGAGATTAGAGATTTGAAAAATATAGATGTTGAAGAAATCAATGCATTAATAAAGGAAAGAGAAGAAAGCAGACTTAATCAAGACTTTATGATTTGCTAAGGAAAAGTAAGAAAATGTCCGAGGATTAAAGGAATCAAATAAAACTTCGAATTCAAAGGATATAACAGTTTCTGTACTATTTTTTAAACATCGTCAAGAGAAAAACAGAGAAGGAAAATGAATATTCAAGTTAAAAAAAAAAGTCAATTTCATTTTGAATTTACCAAAGGGAGAATTCAATTACAAGAGTTGAAGCTCATTTCAGCAGACTTGGATAAGAAGAACACAACAAAAATACGGGAATCAGAAATGAATATCCTGAAGAATAGTCTGCATTATCTTGAAACAATTTAAAGCAATAATGCAGAAATTACCTTTTTTGATGAAAGCTGCAAACATGCAGTCCTGAATTAAGTCATCCCCAAATGTGAGCACATCTAGTGTAGTTGAAGTGATAAATCCATCACTTAAGCTTATGAATAAGAGGGAAAAAACAGAAAAGGGGACTGTTGATAATATTGTCTCTGAAAAAGCATCAATTAGCCCAATTCAAGAAAGGTCTACACTGAAGAATACAAACAAAAAGAAACACAACTCTGTATTCAGGCGAAACCAGGGATATTGGTGAGACATATAACAGATTTCTTATAAGTGATGAAAACAAGAGTGTACACATGTTAAGTTTATAGAGATTGTCTAAAAAGTCCTCTGCAACTACTATCGATACGTTTAAAGACATTTTGTTTCACACGTCTTGAATTTGTGATAGTCACATTCATTCTGTTATTTGTCTCACGGATATAACAACGGCAGTAGAATACCGAAGGAACAAAGCACAAATTACATCAATCCAAGTCCAGAGACAAGGCAAAAGCAAGAACACCAGAAGACGGAAGACCAAAGACACAACATGCCCATAAAACACATAAACACTACACTTTGTGCTTTGTTCCTTCGGTATTCTACTGCCGTTGTTTCGTCTACTTAAAAATAAATGTTGCTATGAAAAATATTTGAATATTAAGGAATTCAGATTACGTAGTGTTCTTACTATATTTCGGGTTGGTGCACATCAATTAGAAATTGAAAGGGGGATTTTTAATATTAATGTAGATGAGCACCTTTGTAAATTATGCAATAAAGAAGTTGAAGTACATTTTTACTCAACTCTGATAAACTAGAAACGATAAAGGAACCATTCATTAAGGAAATTGTAAGAAACATAATAATTTAAAGTCATGTAGTAAAACCTTTTTACTTGGCTATTTAGTTGTGAAGGTATTGATACACTGAAAGAATTAGTAACCTCATAGACCCGTTTTATATTCATATCAACTCATTATAATTATTGTGTGATTGTGAATTATGTTGTTTTTTTTGTCTTTATATGTTGTACAATCTGCCCGGGAGGGCGCCTAAGGAAGTCATGCCAGATGTGAGGATTTATCTGTCATTTGTTTACAAATGAACCCCTTTTCTGTGGACTCCACTTGCTTGTGTACAGCTACATATGTAAAGAAAGGTGAGCTTATGTATATCATAATGACGTCAAATAGATTTAAACGATATTGATATGGAGATAAGTATTCCAAAGGTAGGTGTAAATATTGTCATATTTAAGACTTCGTTAAAAGTGTTTTGCGAGAGGATGCGATGAAAAAGGTGATTATTACAATAAATTAACGAGTTATTGCAAAAAAAAAAATTATAAACTTTAAAAATGCTCGTTTAATGCACAGCTCCCATGGGTGATTTTTTTTAACCTTATATTATTGAACTGACCTGGCCAGTAGCTTCCAAAATAAAAAAGCTTTTGTAATGATGCCTTATCTACTAAGATATAGAACCAATGCAACCATGCTAGCAAAAGAGGCATATGCTATATTTAGTTTCAAAACGTTAGTGAGTGGTTTGAAAATCTCTCTCACTTTAAGAAATAAGTGTCTGCGTGAAGAACGTTAACAACAGGGAAAACAAGATTTAAAGAAAGGTGTTATGAAATTGAAAGTAAGAATTTACTGAAGCATGAAGAGAAACAGCTGGCTTTGGACAAAAAGGAAAATGAGTATAAAAAACGAGAAAAGGAGATCTCTGGTGTCATCTTTTATTGTCTTTGTCAGTCAGAGTCTAAGTCTGTATGTGATGAAATTCAAAATTCTAAACCTTTATTGGCTTAATAAAGATTCAGTAGAAAATGTATTGAAGCAAGTGTCAAAGGCGAAATGAATATATTTATTCTGGAAGTAAAAAAGAAAAGGTATAATATATAAATGAAAAATTATTTCATGTAAAAAAAGACACATCATATAAAAGCATAAATTCTACATCACAGACAATTCTTGTTGGGAAAAATGTAAAGCATGCACCTGCTCATGTGTCGGTCCCCTTGAAATCTCTTCTGGAAATAGTTCAAAATTATGTACAATAGCATTGAATTTACAAACGTTATGTCTATCGTTAGATTTTGTAAAAAAAATCCTTTCTATCAATTAGTTTCAGAGGATGCGATGAAAAAGGTGATTATTACAATAAATTAACGAGTTATTGCAAAAAAAACCATTTCAGAAATTTCTTTTTGACATTTTATAAACTTTAAAAATGCTCGTTTAATGCACAGCTCCCATGGGTGATTTTTTTTAACCTTATATCATTGAACTGACCTGGCCAGTAGCTTCCAAAATAAAAAAGCTTTTGTAATGATGCCTTATGTACTAAGATATAGAACCAATGCAACCATGCTAGCAAAAGAGGCATATGCTATATTTAGTTTCAAAACGTTAGTGAGTGGTTTTAAAATCTCTCTCACTTTAAGAAATAAGTGTCTGCGTGAAGAACGTTAACAACAGGGAAAACTAGATTTAAGGAAAGGTGTTATGAAATTGAAAGTAAGAATTTACTGAAGCATGAAGAGAAACAGCTGGCTTTGGACAAAAAGGAAAATGAGTAAAAAAAACGAGAAAAGGAGATCTCTGGTGTCATGTTTTATTGTCTTTGTCAGTCAGAGTCTAAGTCTGTATGTGATGAAATTCTAAATTCTAAACCTTTATTGGCTTAATAAAGGTTCAGTAGAAAATGTATTGAAGCAAGTGTCAAAGGCGAAATGAATATATTTATTCTGGAAGTAAAAAAGAAAAGGTATAATATATAAATGAAAAATTATTTCATGTAAAAAAAGACACATCATATAAAAGCATAAATTCTACATCACAGACAATTCTTGTTGGGAAAAATGTAAAGCATGCACCTGCTCATGTGTCGGTCCCCTTGAAATCTCTTCTGGAAATAGTTCAAAATTATGTACAATAGCATTGAATTTACAAACGTTATGTCTATCGTTAGATTTTGTAAAGCAATTCCTTTCTATCAAGTAGTTAGAGCAATCACAAACTAAAGATTTATGTCCTGTTGGATTCATTTCAAAATTTTCTTTCATTATTAGCTGTTGAAAAAAATTTAAAATCTTCATTTAAGAGCAAGAAGGAAATGCTGAAATTGCTCTTAAAAGCATGAAAATTGGACAAAATCTTCTTAAACCAATACGAACATATGATTTTTGGGGTAGGAATGTGTTCGTTCCTTCTGTTTACAGCTTTTCAGAAAGCATGAGAAAAAGTTTAATACTCTAAGCTAGATTATTTCTATGAAAATTGTAAAACAAATGGACAAAAGGCCTAAAAATGAGCAAAAGTGCAAAAATTGGTCGCCTTCAAACATCTGTAGCAAAATAGCCTAAAATGAGCAAAAGTGCAAAAATTGGTCACCTTCAAACATCTGTAGCAAAATAATTAAGACCTATGAATTCTTCTTCATATATTGATTTTATAGGGTAAGAACATTGCAAAAATCAAGTTTTAACAAAATCTTTAATTCTTTAAAATTTTGGCTCCACACCGAAATACACCTTAAATGAGGGTTTAACATTGTTTGAGTGATAAGCATTGTTTCTGGATTTCAGAATGATTTTGAGCTTGATGCAGAAGGACAAGTTACAGATAGAACTACCATTTATGCATTCAAGATGTTAGAAAATTAAAATACATTCCAGACGTGATGGGAACATGTTTTCCGCCCAAACAAACTTTTTGTATGGTTCTTTTGAATACTGAGATCATTTTGTGAACTAATGATTTTTACAGTGATACTAGATACAGCAAACTGTCAATTTCAAAGAAGACAGATTCTTATTTATTTACTGGACATAATGCCAAACTATTGCAAGAAGGTATCTTGGTTTTTAAGGGGCAAAGAAATCAGCTGTAGTTAAAAAGGGCAAGAACACAGACTTTTTTAAAATTTAGAAAACGAAAATCTTTAATCATTTCGCCTCATACAGTATTAAATGTCATTATATCTAAATGGCAGAGAGCTGTTGAAACTGTTTATGTGCAATATATCTTGGTTCCATAAGTATAATTTAAAATGGAATAAATTGACTAGGGTTGAATTCTTCTATAGTCATATTAATATAACTATATCAGAATAAACACATTGTGGCATCCACTTTTTTCACGTTAATGCACCTGGTCTAATTGTTGGAATATGTCTATAGGGCATAAAAAGGCTCAAAGATGCTCTGTGCACATAACATAATGTGGAAAGCAGAAAAGTAATATTACTCTAAGAATAAAACATACAAATGTAAGTCAAATTTTGGGTAAATCAAAAAAAGATTTATAAGAAAATGCCAAAAATCTAAAAGCTTCTTCTATATTGTATAATTACATCAACTAATCCATTGCTGATAATTCAAAAAAGCTACCAAGATTTACCAAGAGGAAAGCTGTCCTACAAAAAGGAACCTATTTTTCTCACATTTGAGACACGCCAGTACCTATTTTTAGCCGTTTGAGATATCCTTGTCTCAACCCACGGGTGAGATAAGAATTTCACGTGCAGAAATACATTATGAAGTTATCGACGTCATAGTAAGTTGCTTAGACATGGTGGACGCATACTAGAGTCTGGTTATACAGAAATTTGTATTCTGTGAGAAAAACAATCAAACACCGTTGAAAATCCAAGATTAAGAAATCTCAGACACCCTCGGGTAAGATTTCAATGGTTCTCTGACTCGGCAAGCCTCGTAAGAGAAATATTGAAATCTTACCCTTGGGTGTCTGAGATTTCTCTGTCTTGCACTTTCAATGGTGTTAGGTGAATATTGTTCACCTCTAGTTGAAGACCCTCGGGCGACATCAAGATGTAGACAGGAATAAAAGCCCTATCCTTGATAAACTTGAGTTTTCTATGTATCGTGTGCGTTTTTGTCACATGTACATTCACTCCATATTCTTCCTATTAGATTGTATTAATCTCAAAAACTATACGACATTTGTCCCGGACAAATGGGGTACCCTTTAGACAGATATTTGACAAAAACATGACTTAGTTCAACAACTGGTAATTTTTGTTTTTGTTTTTTTTTACATTATTTACCAAACAATTATATCAAAATTATATGCACATCTTTGATAAATGTAAAAACTCATCTGCAAAATATGAGACTTCTAGCTAAAAAACTGTAGGAGATTTGCTCCAAACAAATGGGGTACCCTATAGGCAGATATTTTATGATTGATTAGTTAGTGTTTAACGTCCAGTCATCAATATTTCAGGTAAATCAGGGGCAGAACACTTTAATCAATTCATTGTGAGTAAAACAAGAAAGAAATAAAGGTGACAGGACCAACAAGGTCAACGAGTTATGATTTCCACTCGAAAAGGGTAGAAATGGGTAGGGGCGGGAAATTAAGACTTCTTTACGAGACCCGGTGACTGTTCTTCTTAGAAAATTTATAAGGAGTCTTTATACTGTATGGACGTGGCGTTTTCCCACACACTTCGGCTTCAATGGTTCGAGGCCAGGCTTCCTTATTATAAGCTGACTACCCTGCATCGACAAGACATTCCCCTATCCACCTCTGCAATGACAGAACATTCCCCCATCCACCACCTAGGGACTAATCCCGACAGCTCTGCAGACTGAGCCCCTGAAAACCGACTGATATTTTATGTAAATATGACCAACTTCAACAACTAGTAATTTTGGCATAAATAATAAAAAATCAAAATATCATGCACGCCTCTCTATCTGAAAAACTGTTGGAGATTTGCTCCGGGCAGATGATGTACCTATTAGGCTGCCGCCCGCCTAACATTTTCACCATTGTAATACCCGGATTTTTTGGATGGAAAACCGATGAACAATAAATAAACAGAAACAAAATACAATTTTCGCTGTGTATTATGGTTTTGGTATTGGTCTCGATTAGATTATTTACAGTATTTTTACAGGTAGCGCAAAAATACTGCATTTACACAATGGTCAACTCATTCAAATTAAGTGTATGAGAACCGAAACGTCAGTCTAAACCTATATTATTTAGAATTTTTAAGTTTTTCACACCAAAACATTACATGATTTTGGTATGTTTATTTTTATGTCAACATTTAACAGTCTACATTCTCTTGATGCAACGGCATTCAGCGATTATAGCAAAATGAACTCTTGTTTTTCATGACAGTGATCACTGAAGCTGGATTTTTCAACCACAATCGGTATTGAATACTACTAATACAGATGTAGGACTCATTGGTAAAAAATAAAAGATCAAATAGACAACTGAATAATAGAAATTCAAAAATTCTTACAACATTTTAAAACAAGTTTCATTCTTTCGTGTAAGCAATAATTTTTTTTTTAAATACGTATCCGACATAATTTTTCGGACGAGGCACGTTCGTAGGTGACGGAAAGGGGAATTCCATGTCTTTGCGCGGGGTAGTCAGGTTATAATACGGAGGGTCTGACCACGGGCAATTGAAGACAAACTGTGTGGGGAAGCCTTCTTTATTTCTAGTACAAGAGAAGTCGTATAGAAGGCTTAATGTCCTGCCCCTACTCCTTTCAAATGGCAATCAAAAATCGTTGTCAGTTGTCACTTTCACCTCTATATCTTTCTTCTTTTCTTCAAAATTGTTTTTAATAGACGACTGATTAATTTATTCTCGACCTGATATAGAAGGAATGCATTGTGTTTCTAACTGAACGTAAAACTCTTCAAACTTTTCAATCAGTCGATAACTACGGGGTTAAGAGCTCGGAGTCATTACTTTATCAAGGTACTTTTTGGTAGAGTTAAGTGGTATGTTTATTTATCAAAATACTTTAACACATCGAATCAAATCGCTCAAAACAATCTATGATGGCTGCATGCTGAGTATGCAATCAGGACACCAGTTGATAAGAAACAAGGGTTTTCCGGCCCAAATCGATTTTGATTTAGCATGTTCCAATGTATTTTATGAAATGTACTACTCAACAAAGAAACGGCACACAAATATTTAATCAAAATAATATTTTACTTCCTAGCAGAAATTCATAATTCGTACACAAAATGTTTTTTACACGTATGAATTAATTGGGGTTCTGCTATTTTAAGCTTTTTCCTGAAATCGATCGTCCTGACCAACATCAAAAACATTTTCTTAAGATAATATACATCGACAAAGGAACAGATTTTATAAATATTGCTGGCATTCTAAATTATCATTCAGTTAAAGACAATATTCCTGACTATTTCGAAAATACAGAACTCAGATCATTTGTTACGTATACAAGAAACCCAGCCGGCAGTACGTCTTCAATTACAGTAAAGTTTGTAAAGATATAAACATAAACAATACTGTGCCTGATACATGAAATTGCAACAATTCAAAATACGCCTATACTCCTAGCTCCCATGTCATTGCACGAGATCTCAACATCTTGCAGGACAAAGAGCTTATTAATTTCTTAAAGAAAGGTCCAAAATATTTGCCACCTTCTAAAATTAATTGGAAAGATTGTCGTTAATACCATCCACGACTCACTTAAGACCTATTGTAAAAATTGGGTAAAACGTTGACAAAAAATCTCGATTCTTTCTTTAATGCTATCATGAAAATTGGCGATATCCGAATTAAACAGTTTGACCAATATTTCCGCCATGACAACAAAAATAAACCCACCGTTTCTCGCATCCAAAAGAAACTTAAAGAATTTGGCAAGGAATTCGTTTTTGTTCCAGGTGATAAGGCTGCTAATAACATCATCATAGTTTGTCGTAAACATTATATAGAAGTACTCCAAAAAGAAATTACCAGTTCACATACTTTTCAATTAACCCACTTACGGATAAAGAAATTACAAACATGCATTTTCTAACAGCCACATCTTTACAGGCTAAACCTGATAGTAAAGTAAGTGAGAACCGAACCGTCAATCAAAAGAACGAACAATCCATGGACAATGGCAAAATCAGACACCCTAAGAAACAAGGACACCAGTAAAACAGTTCCAACCATGTACTGGGTTCCTAAACTCCACAAAACGCCATATAAATCTAGATTCATTTTGTCATCTAGTCACTGTTCTACTACTAAAGTTTCTATTATACTCACTAATACTTTGACTGCAATTATAAACCTGGTTATAAATTTCTGTAACAAAGTATATGAAAACAGTGGTATCAATCATTTTTGGAGTGTAAAAAATTCATTGAAGTTCTCGATAAATTGAATGCTTATAATGTCCCGTTTGAATCCCTTGAAAGTTTTGATTTCTCTACCCTCTATACTACCTTACCACATAATCTTATAAAGGAAAAATTCAGACGTCTTATTCAATGGGCATTCAAAAAATCCGATTACGAATATATATGTTCTAATTCCTTTAAAACCCATTTTAGTAATACAAAAAAAAACTCAATTAATTGGACTTGTTTTGATATGATTTCAGCACTTGAATTTTTATTTGACAATATATTCATTCGTTTCGGTAACTCTATTTATCGCCAGGTCATAGGAATTCCTATGGGTACCAATTGTGCACCACTTATAGCGGACCTCTTTTTGTACTGCTACGAATCTCAGTTTATGACCAATATCAGCAAAGACCCATCTAAACAGCATTTAATTGAAAAGTTTAACAACACTTTCAGATATTTGGATGATATTTTAACTTTAAATAATAACGACTTCAATGCGTATTATAAGGACATCTACCCTAAAGAACTTACTTTGAACAAAGCCAATTCTAATAATCATTATTGTCCGTTCTTAGACATCAATTTTGATATAACGAATGGTAAATTAGATACTAAAATTTATGATAAAAGGGGCGATATTTCTTTTCCCATACTTAATTATCCATTTCTTGATGGCGATGTTCCATTAGCGCCATCATATGGTGTTTACATATCTCAACTTGTTCGATTTGATCGAGTATGTAATAAAGTTTCCGATTTTTAAGGAAAGGCTGAAAAACTATTACATCAGGGTTTTCGTTATCATAAACTGGTAAAAACCTTTACTAAATTCTATCATCGATATAAAGACTTAGTTCATAAATACAATGCAACCTGTAAACATCTAATCAAGGCTTGTATTTCACATCCCTTATTTCACGGTAATGTTTTACATAAGAGTAAAAAATACTTAAAACTCGCCTAACAAACTAATAAAACCTTTAAATCGTCTAATTCATAAGGGTTATAATTACGGTATTGTCGTTAAGTCATTACGTATGGCCTTCTTTGGTATTAACATTGATTTTTTGATAGGGTCTTTGCATGTTAACTTAACACATTCTAAATTTCTAAAATCTAATTTGCATGGACACGGGTTATGTATTCCGGTATATGCATAAAAATCATTATGCTAAACTCCTCACAGGAAGGGATCTTGGTGGAAGCTGTATACTGAAGGTACAGACCTTAATTTGTCAGTTGGTAATAGGTCTGGAGCTGGCATCTCAGTTAACTGCTAGTAGTCTTTTGTGATTTCATGTTTATGTCCGTATATTTAGTTCTTTCAGTTAAATTTTTCACAATTGACTCAGTCCTGTTGCTAACTGAATTTTATTGTTGTTACTATTGTATTTTTATTTGTCACATTGGCTAGGGGAAGGTTTGGGCCCAATAAAACTAGTTTAACCCCGCCCCAGCAGGTTTGCGCCTGTCCTAATCAGGAAATTAATGAAGCCTTTGTGTGTCTTGTCTGTTTTCTAGTTAGTTTACTTTATGTCTTTTGGAGTCTAGGATGATGTTTATTTCGCTGAACTTAATTACTCTTTATTTAGGGGCCGACTCCGACCTGCCGTTGAGTATGGGGTTTCCTCACCATTCATTGAAGATGTTATGGTGGCTTTGAGTTGTTATTACTCCCCTTTGGGTCGTTGTTTCTTTGACACATTCCCCGTTTCCCTTCTTTTTTCTATTGGACTCATTCCTGGATTGACTCACTACTAGTGTGACAGGTACATGTACCGCTGGGGAGCACCTGGTGTCACTCTCGGTTTTCACACTATGAGTGCCTTAGTTCTGAATGTCACCTATTCATTTCCGTGCCTTCTGGCCGTCTCACGTCCTCGTTTTGTCTTTCTTTTTCTGTGTTCCCGTTTTTTGCCATGTCTTTGAATTTTGATTCTTGTTATCATCACTTCCGTTGTTCCTCCAGTATTCTACTGCCGTTATTTCTGTAAAAGTGCAATAACATATTCAACGATATATTTTACCTGAATCGGTTTTGAGGGGCTTCGGCTACAGAGCTGCCGGGTGCGTCCCCAGGTGGTGGATAGGGGAATGCCCTGTCTATGCGGGATAGTCAGGTCATTATACGGAAAGCCTGACCGCGAACCAATGTAGCCAAACTGTGTGGAGAAACGCCACGCTCCATGCAGTATAAAGACCCCTTCTATATTTCTCTAAAGAGAGCAGACGCATTTGGTGTCGTATGGAAGGCTAAATTTCCTGTCCCTACCCATTTCTCCAATTTTCCAGTGGCAGTCAAAAGTCGTTGCCCAGGTTGTCCCTTCCACCTTTATTTCTTTCTTCTGATACTTTCAATTTTTTTAATTGATTAACTTGTTCTCGTCCTGATATAGCTGAAATATTGCTCATTGGACGTTAAACTCTAACTAATCAATCAATCAGATTCAAACCAGGTTAATTTCGTCATATATTTTGAAGGAATTTATTGCAGTAAAAATAAAACTGTATGTTCGCTCATTTCTATGGCGATTGAAATCGTTTAAGAAAGGAATCAATTATTTCTTTCATTGGTAGGCATCGAGTTGTTTTTGTTAGTCAGCTTATCCAAATTATATTCCAATAAATTCCAATAACATGAATCCATATATTAATAACAAAGTATTGTATTCGATTGTACGATTGTCCGTAACTCATAATAAAAGTTCCATAGAGTCTATATGCAACACATCAACCAAAAACAAAAAATGGTACGTCAGGCTTCAGCTCTGTATAGCAAAAGTTTTATAGCTCACTGGAAAATAATTATATGATTAAACAATCATGACAAACTGTCTATCATAAAGACAGATCTAATATCTCTGTAGAATACGATTTTAGCCGCTTCCCTGGTTATGCACAACGTTTTATCTTGCACACATCTATCGATTTTTAATTTTTTGTCAATCATTTCTCTGATTGCACGACACACTTGACGATTGTAAGACAAACAATTAGGGTTTGTTGTGTAAGAAAATCTGCCGTGTTGACAATTAGATTCAGATTGAGATTAATGTATTAAGTGCTAGTTTCTACATCGAACGCCCAGGTAATTTATACAATGGTCTGTGTAGTGAGGAGGTGAAATAAATAATGCTGGATTTCTCTAATTAACAACCCAATTAATTAATGGATGAGACGGGTAAGTGATCTATAATAATTATTATTATTATTATCATTATTATTCGGTTAATGTGCAGTTAAATTGAGAAGTTTAATTGTAACGCATATAGATTTCTGAAAGGAATGATTTGCTAAATTGAAAGCTAAGTTTGCCAATGATGGACTTCTAGCATATATATTTGGTAATTCAGAGATTTATTGCACATTAACAGTATGAAAGTAATCTACTGTCGTTCAGTCGTTCTTTCGAGAGAAAACAACTGTTTCAAATGCGCCGTCTACAGAGCTGCAGGACGCATCCCTAAGTGTTCGAAAGGAGAGAGTCCATTCTTTGCGGGTTGCTCAGGTCATAATACGCGAGGCTTGACCATTGAAGACAAACTGTGGAAAAACGCCATGCCAAATGCAGTCTTTACTACACCCCTTCTATATTTCTCGTTCAAGAGTAAAGTCACTGAGGTTCGAATAGAAGGCTAAAATTTCCTGCCCCTACCCATTTTCCAGTGGCGATCAAAACTCGTTACCCCTAACACCTGAATATTTTTCTTCTTTTACTGATTATTTTTGGAACTGATTAATCGTTTTCGTCATTTTATTTGTCGCTCGACATAAACATAAAACTCTAACTAATCTAGCAATCAAAGGAAACGCCCTCCTGCATTAAAACTTCAATTGTGAAACTGAACAATAATAGACGTATTGCTAGCTTTTTTATTTCTTTTTACTAGAATTATGTTTCTGTATGCAAATATCTGTGTTGGTCTCAACGTCATCCGACGCAATCTATGGAATGTTGTACTCCAGCAGATTACATCAATAGATACCGATATACAGTATCAAGTCCTTGGGGGTATTTTAATAGTTCATTTGTGAAAAACGGAAATTCTGATTCTAAAGAATCATAAACTATCAAAACTGACAATTCATGACAATTGAAGAATAATGCAACCATTTGGTGAGCTGAATGGAAAATTAAAGCAATATTAGTCACAATGTTTATATTCATATAACCTGTAACAATCAAAGTCTTTCGAATGAAAGGCGTGTCATTGTCCGAATACATGCTCTTTTCTTTATAATTCTCTATAATTACGGATAGGGAATCATGTCAGTCATCAATTATGACTCATTTGATGTTAGGTCTTGTACGGAATTTGTTTCTGATTCATGCTAATTTGACAACGACAATTTACGCATCATTGTCATTTGCGATTTAAGGTACAAATGTCGGATGGGTGAGCTCATAGCCTGGTTTTAAGTTGAAACTTGGGCTACAAGCAGCAATCATATGTTTTTCTATGATTTCGGTGCATGTGCTGTAAAAAAGTCTCCATCATTGAAGATACCAAAGCAACCAATGTAAAAGAAGAGACAACAGGAAACATCTACAATGGCTGAAAATTACAATCACATGCCACAATCTGCCAGGGAACCAAAACAAAACAAAAGACAAACGTTAACAACGACAGGACCTCGATAGGGCCTGAGTTTTTTAGTAAAAAAGTTACATATTAAGTTTGGAGACAATATATTACTTCATTCACAAGTTATCAGTCGGAAACCCTAAAATTTGCAAAATTTCAGAGTGTCAAGAGGCATATCTCCATAATCCCTTCGACCTCTGAACCCCAAATCGAACTTAACTTGTGGTTAACAAGCTACATATCAAGTTTGAAGACAATATGTTTTTTCATTGACAAGTTTTCAGTCGGAAATCCTGATATTAGCAAAGTTTCAAAGTTTAAATGGGCATAACTCCAAAATCCCATCGACCTTTGAACCCCGAATTTAACTTCGCCTGAGTTTTGAAGTAAACAAGTTACATACCAAGTTTGAAGACAATATATTATTTCATTCGCAAGTTATCAATTGGAAACCCTAAAATTTGCATAATTTCAAAGTTTCAAGGGGCATAACTCCAGAACTCCTTATACCTTTGAACCCCAAATCGAACTTGGTCTGAGTTTTGTGGTAAACAAGTTACATACCAAGTTTGAAGACCATATATTATTTCGTTCGCAAATGATCAGTCGGAAACCTTCGGGGACGGACGGACGGACACACGACTGAGGGTGTCACATAATACCTCGCCACTATGTGTGGCGGGGTATGAAAATGTAATTATTAAACTCACTACCATCATAACAAAGGTTGCAACGATGCGGCATTTAAGGGACGAATGTATTGTAGGTAGATAATAAACCAAAATGATTTGATTGGGGAACAACATTATATCATTGGCTGAAAATATATTGTCTTTTAAATTCCTGAAATTGCGAAAGTTTCTCCTTGTACCGGTTAGCTTTATTTGCCCAAAGAGAATAAAAATTGATTAGCATACTAATAAAATTTTGATTAGCATACCGAAAAATCCTTTTTATATTCTGAATAAAATTATCTTCCCTTTGACCATATTAAGCAAATTTAGTAAGAGGAGATAATCCAGAAAATGTAAAAATCGAGCATATGATTCTTTTAATTTGAAATTTTAATCTTGATGTTCTTGTTAGAGAATTAAGTTTTTTTTACTTGACATTTACTTTTCATAACCATGGAGTTATATGTTAGATTCAAATATACATGGCCGATTTTGTTTAAAGTTATCAAATTATTTTTCTTCGTTGGTTTCAACGGCGACTTGTAATAATGGTCTCAACAGGGAACTGTAATGTCTGGTTTTTTTCTTTTTTTTTTTTTTTTTTTTTTTTTTTGCTTGAATTACAGTTACACAGTAAAACCATTTTTTTCAAATATTTTTGCTATTTTTTAAACAATTAAAAAAATGCAAATACTTAATTTGATGGTTCGTTTATGGAGTATTATGGCTTTACGAAAATTCAATTGATACTGTTCATATATTATAATGTCAAAGTTTGTCCCATCGAAATTGATTGTTTTCTACCTTTTATGATGTATGAAAAGTTAAATAGAAATGAAATTTGAGATTTCTTTTAATAATAAATGACTGTTTTCAATACGAGATATTATAACCCCACCTATTGTGTTCGGCAAGGTGACTAAGATCAAACGTTGTGTATTGGGTTAATGTAAAAGTTTGGCAAATAAGGTTATAATATTACAATAAACTGCAGTTATCACAAATACATACCTTGTATGTTTGTATGATATTGCAGAATTTAAGGTTAAACAAAGTGAACGAATTAGTCACCATGACATTTTCATGTTAAATTTATTCGATGTAAAACTTGCTGAATACTTCTTGCAATCCGTATTCGTTCAGCCAAGACGATATCAAATTATTTTTGGAAAAGGTGATATTAAATTTTGTGATCTTGATCAATTCTGCACCATTTTCTGGCGAAATAACTGTTCATTGTCGCGTTATTGCCAACAGAACAGTGGCATTGTCTCAAATTGATTGATTAGTTAAAGTTAACGTCCAGTGAACAATATTTCAGTTATATCAGAAAAAGGGAAAAATGGGTAGGGGCAGGAAATTAAGCTTCCTATTAGAAAAAAAATACAATAGGTCTTTAATACTGCACGGAGTGTGGCGTTTGGGTACAGTGTTCACGGTCAGATTTTATGTTTTATGACCTGACTACATGTAAGACTTGTAGGCAAGGCATTTCCCTATCAACCACCTGGGGACTCGCCCGGCAGCTCTGTAGTTGTAGTCCCAGAAAACCGAACATTGACTAAGAAAGATGCAAAACTGAAGTCCGAAGCCGACACAATTCTGTGTATTTTATTATTTTTTCCTTGTTTTATTCTCGTGTTATCACAAATTCAAGCAAAACACATGTAAAATTAAATTAATAAGGCTTCATTATTTTCTTTTTCAAATATGACATACTTTTTACATTATTGCCCCTGACAATGAAAAAAGAAAGATAACAGTAAAAGGCTACAATACACTAGAGAAATGCACATGAAAAACACAAATGAAAGACAAACGTGAACGATAGGAACTCGGAATAGTCGTACTTGGTACTGGCACTAGTAAAATTCAGTGATAGGATTAAACAGGTTTAAGGGTACCCAAACCATTCCTTTATCTACCTCGATTCTCTATAGTATAAAAAGCATACAAACAAAACGCATAAAATGTGTTCCTGTTTCCTTTTAATACATGGGTTGCACATCTTTTCCAATCCGGATTTGACTCGTCATTTAGACGAGGTCATCTGGGGTCAACCGGAGTAAAAATGACATCATCCAACGTCGAAGCAAGGGACTGATATTTTCTACCAACGAATCTTACGTTGTTATTCAACATATGGGTAAAAACTCGTTTTCAACTAACAAAGAAATCCACGAGGAACATTTCCAACCCACAAAAACGAAACTTGAATGGAAATGAAGAAATTACTATCTTCGTCTATCAGCGTCTTGGAACCAGTTTTGTACCAGAATACTCCGTGTTTTGGTAAAATAATGAGCGATCCCGCAAATGCGCAATCGGTCTATAAGTACATGTACACAACGCCAAAGAGAATAGATGACAAAAGACCGAAGTTACTGTAAATTTAATGTCTGCACAAAGCCATTTCAACAACTTATGATTCGTTAGTGCAGTTCAAATCAAAACGATCGAAATTTCGAAATCCTCACAAACATATGTGTAAAAGCTAATAGAAAACTTATAATCAATAGGATCGAAACAGAGAATCCATAATCAGCTTAGGACAGAGCTATGCAACAGAGAGAAACTCCTTAGTTTTAGACAAAATTTTCTTAAATTTAGATACTAAGTTTCAAAATATAATCGGTTTTCGGACAAGCACCGAAGTACTGACTACTGGGTTCGTTAATATCCTCAAGGACTAACAGGCCACCAGGCGCGGTATCTGCCTAGTAGTAATAAATTGAAAATACCGAAGATATTGTGAATTTAGTTTCTGCATATGGCAATTTCAACAATTTATGTTTCATCAGTGCAGATCAAATCAAAAGATTCGGAAATTTTCTCCCGTTCATAAAATAAATATTTAACGAGACACAGCCGGCTTAAAAGTACCTATCAAGTTTATAAATTAATTTAATCTATGCCTTAAAACTGGGAAATACATTTTTTTTTGTTTTTTTTTTAACACTGTCTTTAAAAGGAAAAGTGTTTTTGCTCTACACTCTATACAATTGTAACCATTTCAATACGTTTTCTATGCTGATTTATGATTCACATCACTACATAAAGCTGACAAAAAATGATAGTAACTTATCGCAGATTACCTGCAATTAGCAAACTAATCAATATCTTGGGGAAATCATTTCGCCGTAAATACATGTAAGTAATGAGTTCTAAGATCCGTGTCAGAAAGTGTAATTACATAATGCATTTCAAAGAGTTATTTCAAAAAGTAAAGTTGCAAATACATGAATGCTTTGTGCCAGGCTTGTGTTTATTCTACAAGGTTAAGGGATTAATTGAACTGGATTATTCCAAAAGCGCACAAGTTGGACGGGGAATTATCTTCTACAATGTTGTTGTTTTGTTTCCGATGTGGTATCAAATTAGAATTCGATATTAGGACAGCAAATTTTAGGAATATCATCTTATCATCTCATTATAATTTTTTTCATCGGGATTCTAACTTTAAGAGACATTGTCCCCTCTTCATACCCCCTTCCATCCTGCTAATTATTGGATAATTGGTGTTTTTTATATTTCCCCCATCATTCTACCGTTTTGTTTAAAAAAGATCACTTGAAGTTGATATAAGCAAAGAGAATTAAACCTGGTAATTATACCACTCTACGTAAATTGTTTACGTTATGACACCTGACTGATACTGCCAGATTTGTTTCCAAATTTCTAACATTTGCAAGGATGATATAATTGTAAGCAATGTTACTAATTGTATATTTCACATTTAAATTTGGAAAACAAAATGCCCAGGAGAACAAATTACATGTATCTGTCTTTGTATAAGAACTTATGCTCATCATGTAATTTGCATCTGACATTTCTGGAAAAAATCCATACATCTACTACTTATACGTGAAATCGCCGAAGTAAGTATTGACCGCTAGGCCAGTTGATCGACAAAGTAAGCATTGATCGCTAGGCCAGTTGATCGACAAAGTAAGCATTGATAGCTAGGCAAGTTGATCGACAAAGTAAGCATTGATCGCTAGGCCAGTTGATCGACAAAGTAAGCATTGATCGCTAGGCCGGTTGATTTTATATTTGTTGGTGATCCCTGCGTCCATGGGTAAAGAGAAACACTTATCTATCGTTGTTCAACATGTAGCAACGAATTCTTCTTAAAGCGCTGCTAGGGATCATCTTGAACTTACTCTGAGGTATTAACAAAGCTTGTTGAAGGCCTTAGGATGAGTTCAAGATGAAGAACAACAATCACAGAGATTTTTAATTGCTTGGATCTACCAATTATTATTAGAGACGTTGTCTAAAAAAGAGACATGTGCATTTACTTCATATTCTTGTTTATTTATTATGCGGCTTCGTACATTGGTGGTTTAACTGAGATTTGCCCACAAGACAATTAAAACGTACAAAACTCTGTGTTGCTAAAGGTTTAAGTTTAGTTATGTTTTTCCCTTGAAATTTTTTTGTATAGTTGTATTGGTGAGTTTTTGGACAATTACACTGGACGACCAATTGATAATTTTAAATTCAGTTGCCGATTTAATGAACTAGCAAAGCTTTTATCGAATGTGTCAACAACCACCAGTGAAAAGACTTTTGTCAGTAAATACTAGGACATCTGGCTTTGATTTTGTCGTTGTGTACATAGTCACGTATTGTCTCTTTCAAATAATGGAATCAATAGTTTTCTACAACGTAATGGAGGCAATTCACAGAAGACCATATTGAACGTAATCGAAGAAAATAATAAAATCTTGAATATAATTGCCCTCCTTGGTAACGCCAACAAAACGCTTGCATATATTTCACTTACGGAATACATAACATGGTCGAATAAAACAAGACTGAAAGCCAAAATTAAAAAGCAAGTGATAAATTGATGTTATCTGACATATTAATATAAATTATTGTTTATTTAAAGTGCATTTCTATTACATTTTCAGAGCGTTCCGAGTTCCGAGATGAATTATTGACTTCCCATAATGCATTGAGAGCAGTCCATGGCAGTAAACAGCTGAGATATTCCGATGAACTATCAAAAGATACGCAGATGTGGGCAGATATTATTGCCGACAAGGGATACGTTCAGTTCAGTGAACTACCTGGTAAAATTAAATCAACGTGAATTTAATAAGTCTCGCTGGTAATCACATAAAAAACAACAAAACTTGTTTCCATATATATTTAAGACGTGCATATAACAATATGAAACACTTTTCAACACCTTTTTCCCTTTTTGCAAACTTTAATTTTTTTATCAATCCGATTTGTGGTTTTAACTTATCCCTTCCTCTTGAAACAACATGAATGTAGCGATGTTCGACATCTGGCATTGAATTCCACTCAGGGCCATCTTGAACTTTATTACTGTGAGGTATGAGCGAACCTCGTTGTTGAAGGCCTCATGGTGACATCAAGATGAAGAACAATAGAAAATCGTTGTTCGATTGCTTGTTTTTACCATGTTTTTGTTCATTTACTGCATATCCCTTCAATGATTATGTAAACCAACTATGAGTATATTATTTGGTACGTAAAAATTCAGCGATGGTATCATTTCAGCGCCAATTTTGGCGTAATTATACCAACGCTCCCCAACGGGGATAGGGGTATACTGTTTTCAGTCTGTGCGTGCGTGTGTGTGTGGGTCCGTCCGTAACACTTTTTCGTCACATTTATCTCTGATATGGTGAAAGGTAAAGATCTTAAATTTTGTCAAAAGCTTTGTTTAGTCATGCCATAATGTGGGATGCGTTTTCAGACCAAACGTGATTGTACTTCCTGTTTACCGACTTAGTCGATTTTGACACTTATAGCATTATACAGTAATTTTTCGTCAAAGTTTTCTCTGCACTGTTATATGATACAGAACTGAAATTTTGTCACAAGCTTTCTTTAGTAATGCCATATTGTGGAATGCGTATTCAGACCAAACAAGTTACTATTTCCTGTTTACCGACATCGTCAATTTTGACACTTACAGCATTAGTTATTTTTCGTCACATTTATATCAGCAAAGGTAAAGTGCAGATGTGAAATTTTGTAAGAAGCTTTGTATAGTCATGCCATTTTCAGACCAATCGGAATACTACTTCCTGTTTACCGACATGCGTGCATGTGTGTGTTGGTCCGTCCGTAAGACTTTTTCGTCGCATTTATCTCTGATATTGTAAAAGGTACAGATCTGAAACTTGGTCGCTAGAAATTGGTCGCTCACTTGAGTCTGGTGCTTTGTATAGTCAAGCCATATTGTTGGATGCGTTTTCAGACCAATCGGGTACTACTTTCTGTTTACCGACTTATTCAATTTTGACACTTGTAGCATTATACAGTAATTTTTCGTCAAAATTTTTCCAGTGTTATATGATACAGATCTTAAATTTTGTCACAAGCTTTGTATAGTCATGCCATATTGTTGGATGCATTTTCAGACCAATTAGGATACAACTTTCTGTTTTACCGAAATCTTCATTTTGACACTTGTAGCATTATAGAGTAATTTTTTCTTGAGGATTATATTATTATTTCCATACTTGTATTGTCTCCACATTTGCACTGTGTACACTTCTGTATTGGGTCCAAACAGTTACTATATATGGTTTAGGGTACAATGAGCGGGGGTAAAATTGGACGCCATTTGGCTACAGCTCTTGTTTCGTATCTCATCCAGTAACAAAAATAAACTATAAATTTGAATGCATATAAATTTAACATAAGATACACATAAAAAATTTCAGAAAAAAATCAACCGGACAGGACTAGTTAGAGGGAATTTTTTTCTCGAAGACTCAAGTTTAACATTTTATATAATTGTAAAAGCGCGTTTATATACACAAAAGAACTTTTTGAATGATCCACAACCCCGCGAGTAATATTTTTTACCATTAATCAAAATTAGAGTAGTTAGTTTGAAAAAATGAAAATAAAAAAAAAAGAAAGTAGCATAATCCCAGTTGAATTATCCCGAAACTCACTGATTTTTCTGGTTTATACATTTAGCTACTTTTTGGTTCATTTATATGTGAGATTGAATTTCGTTAGGGACTCGTAAAGGTTTATTGCATGAATGATCGAAGTTTCACTTCCGTCTTAATTGATATACTTAGGTGATGTCTATCCATCTATACATGTAACTTACGGATTCCATCAATATATCATTCAGAATTAGAGATAAGGGAAAAACCCGAAGCTATTAGATGTATGCCCTTTTCATTTACATCTCGAATTTGCTGAAAATGGTTATCTAATTGCTAAAATTTGCGACTAAAGGCAAAACTTTAATATCAAAATTACAATTTACCTAACCCTAAATGTTTTATATCTACCCAACTGTGTATGGAGTGAACGTTTCATAGTTGAGCCGTTATTCGGTTTAATACACCGGTATACGAACACGTAAGCAAAAAATGAGGAAAAGTGGAATTCCAAATCAAAAAAGCAGTAATATCCAAAACAAACTGAGACAGCATTAAAAAGACGAAACAAATAAACAAGAACGCCACAAAACGAAAGCACTCGCAGTGTGAATCCCAACAAAAACTGAGGTATGATCAGGTGCTCCGTAAGGGTGATCTGCTTCACGCGTGGCAACCGTCATACCGCAAGTGAAAATCCGGTTTTGTCACAGTCGGTGTTTGTCGGTCCATTAATTATCTCCTTGACCACCTGAGGGCTTCAAAACATTTCCGCCGTATACAACATTTCTTACTATGAAAAAGAAAGGAAATAGGGTAAATGCCAAAGAGACAACATCTCATATCCAGGTTAAAACGACCCAAAACAAAGCATCTAGGGGTCGCCGTACGGTTTTCAACACAGCGAGGAACCTCACACCAAATAGCAAGCCCTAAATGGCACCAAAAATGAAAAAAGTGAATAAATCAATGGAAACAAACCATATCCAATAACCCAAATATCAAGAAACTAGTCGACATCAGTCAGTTTTGGTCCAAATTGTGATTCTAGATTCTTTTTTTACTTGACTTGGTACTGGGATGAACAGTTCTTTTCACTGTGTACGACCTTTAAACTCCAGTTGTTTTTTTAGTTACTACTGGAAACTTCTGTATTTGAAGAGGAGGCCGGACCATAAACTTGAAACCGATATAACGCACCATCATTTCTTTAAAAATGCCTCTATTAAGTCAGTACCAATGAGGTTTTACATTGGCTTTTTACCGTCTATGTCTTTTTTCGTTTGTATTTCGGCTCCTAGCAATACTATTAATTTTGTTATTACCCTTATTGTTTTTGCCTTTATTGGTTCTCTTGTCTTTCTGCCCTTCGCTCCTATATCACAGGATGTATTTTTGGCTTTCACAAGCCTAGTTAAGGTCATGTTCGTTTGTGTTGATTTGTTTTATTTGTAGTGATTTCTGTCTGTTGCATCTTTTTTTACCTGTTTCGTGTGTTGCATATCGCTGTTTACGTTCATGTTCTTCTGTGGGGTTTCCTCAACGTTCATTAATTGAAGATCTTATGATGGCTTTGAGTTGTTATTACTCCCCTTTGGGTCGTTGTCTCTTTGACACATTCCCCCTTTCCCTTTTTTTTCTATCTTCTGTATTGAATTGTTTTGCTGGTATTGATGCCCTTGTCTTTCCCTTGTTTGTTGATTGTCTTATCTTTCTGTCTATTGCTCGTTCTTCCCCACTTGTTTTTTGTTGGCTTCCCTTTGCTATGTTCCTTCATTTTCGTTTGGCTAGTATTATATATATCCTTTGTCTCTTCCTTATTAGTTGTCTTGTCTTTCTGCCTATTGCTCGTTCTTCCCTACTTGTTTTTGTTGGCTTCCATTTGCTATTTTCCTTCATGTTCGTTTGGCTAGTATTATTTCCCTTGTCTTTCCCTTATTGGTTGTCTTGTCTTTCTGTCTATTGCTCGTTCTTCCCTACTTGTTCTTGTTGGCTTCCCTTTGCTATTTTCCTTCATGTTCGTTTGGCTAGTATTATATATTTCCTTTTCTCTCCCTTGTTGATTGTCTTATCTTTCTGCCTATTGCTCGTTCTTCCCCACTTGTTTTTTGTTGGCTTCCCTTTGCTATGTTCCTTCATGTTCGTTTGGCTAGTATTATATATTTCCTTTGTCTCTCCGTTGTTCGTTGTCTTGTCTTTCTGTCTATTGCTCGTTCTTCCCCACTGGTTTTTGGTGGCTTCCCTTTGCTATTTTCCTTCATGTTCGTTTGGCTAGTATTATTTCCCTTGTCTTTCCCTTATTGGTTGTCTTGTCTTTCTGTCTATTGCTCGTTCTTCCCCACTTGTTTTTGTTGGCTTCCCTTTGCTATTTCCCTTCTTGTTCGTTTGGCTAGTATTATATATTTCCTTTGTCTGTCCCTTGGTGGTTGTCTTGTCTTTCTGCCTATTGCTTGCTCCTTCTTCCCCACTTGTTTTTGTTTGCTTTCCTTCGCTATTTTCCTTCATGTTCGTTTGGCTAGTGATATATATATCCTTTGTCTCTCCCTTGTTGGTTGTCTTGTCTTTCTGCCTATTGCTTGCTCCTTCTTCCCCACTTGTTTTTGTTTGCTTTCCTTCGCTATTTTTCTTCATGTTCGTTTGGCTAGTATTATATATTTCCTTTTCTCTCCCTTGTTGATTGTCTTATCTTTCTGTCTATTGCTCGTTCTTCCCCACTTGTTTTTGTTGGCTTCCCTTAGCTATGTTCCTTCATGTTCGTTTGGCTAGTGATATATATATCCTTTGTCTCTCCCTTCTTGGTTGTCTTGTCTTTCTGTCTATTGCTTGTTCTTCCCCACTTGTTTTTGTTGGCTTCCCTAAGCTATTTTTCTTCATGTTCGTTTGGCTAGTATTATTTCCTTTGTCTTGTCTTTCTGTCTATTACTCGTTCTTCCCCACTTTTTTTTTTGTTGGCTTCCCTTTGCTATTTTTCTTCATGTTCGTTTGACTAGTATTATTTCCTTTGTCTTTCCCTTCTTTGTTGTCTTGTCTTTCTGTCTATTACTCATAATTTCCAGCCTGCTACACTGCCAGTTCTTTCGTGTTCTTTTGTGTTTATTTTGCCAGTATTAGTCCCACAAACAAATAAAGGGATATGGAGTAAATGTACATGGGACATATCCCTATAAATACGTGGTAAGATTAAGTAAATGGAAGAACGCTTTGATTGTTGTTCTTCATCTTGAAGTCACCATGTTTTTCTGTCTATTACTTCTATTTTCCCAAATAGCTTTATTTGTTTCACTATCTTATTCACTTTCATGTTCGTTTGTGTTTATTTATCTTTATGGATTGTATTTGTATGTCTCTCTATTGTTCCTATTTCTTACTTATTTCTATGTGCTTTACAGTGCTTTTTGTTTGTTTTTGACCTTATTGTTTTTCTTGTCTATCTATATATTTGCTTCTAATTTTCCACTTGCTTCGGTTCATTTTCGTAATTTATTTATCTTTGTTTCTGTTTTTCATTTTTCTTTCTTTTTTTCATTTTTTATTTTGTTTGTCTGTTTGTTTGTTTGTTTTTTTGTTTGGTTGTTTGATTTTTTGCTATTTTGTTTTAAAGATTTTTTTTTTGATTTTTTATATATAAATATAATTATTGGCTCCTTTTCTCTTTCCTGTATTGATAATTACTGATTTTGTATTTTTGTCTATTGCTCATATTCTTCCGCTTCATGTTCGTTTATGTTCATTTGTTTTGACTTTATTTGTTTACATGTGGGTCTTGTCTGTTGCTCTTAATTAGTAGTTTTCACCGCTTTTTACGTTCATGATCGTTTTTATTTATTTGTTTTAACATTATTAGTTCACTTGTCTTTCTCTTTTTGTTCTTTTTTGCTTTCTGTCTATCCCTCCTATTTTCCTATTTGACATGTGGGTTTCATACTGCTATTTACGTTTGTGTTCGTGTATGTTTATTTGGTTCTCCATTTATTGTGTGTGTGTGTGTTTTTTTTCTGTTCTTCGTTTTGTTTTTGTCTTTATATCTTGTTTTCTGCTCCTATCCTTTCTGTTTTGAAATATCCCGGTCAGAATATTTCATAGTAAAACTTAGGAGTATCTTCCTTGTCCATAGCTGGTTTTGATTTACTTCTAGGTCCTTTATGTTCTATAGGATCTTAAATGTTTTTTTCACTCTTCCGAATGTGTGACTTTACTTGCACTGGAGCGACAGTACTCGAAATGTCCCCAGAAACACAATTTACTGCAATTTTGGTATTTTGATATTTTATAATAACATTATCAAAAATGAAATGTAAAATTTGTTTTTTCAAAATTCTTAAGGTAGAGGTGAAAATATTAGTTTCATTGAGACCAGTGGCACAAGACCTAATGGAAACTGGATCACAGAGTTATGGTACAAAGAAATAGAAACTTATGATTTTGTGCATCCTAGATGGAATAAAGGTAGTACTGAAGCAACAAAATGGTCAATGAAAACATTTTGTGATTTTTTAATTTCTGATATTCCCTGCTACGATACTTTCGAGAACACCACCTCTGGACTTTTCATTCATGATTTTATAATCGTATTTCAAATTAATATTGTTTTAAACAACAACAGTAGATTATCGGGGAACAAATAACGCTATTATTACAAATATCAAGGTCCATAAACATGGTAAAAACGAACAAAAAAAAACAAGAAGAAAAACTAAAACTTCAGACATCCACAAAAACCCCGAAAATATAATCACATCTAAAGCAGTAAACGAGTGAGCTCCAAGGGAATGCGAGATCGACATTAAGTGCTCATGTTCTGCTTCATATTCGACAGCTATCATAATGCCATATCAGAAAATGTCCCTGTGACGACGTAAATTATAGATGAAAATTTTTTTTTTCTATTTGTGACCTCGACACGTCATATATCTTTGTATAAAAAATTAGCTTAGTTGTTTTGCATGTTATGAAAATGCCGTTAAAAAGGTTCAAACTTATTCCTTTATTAATACAGAAAATAAAAGGAAAAAAAAATAATTTCTTGTATTGTGTTTCATATCAATTAGGTCTGAACTTTCACTGAAATAGCTTGTTATGAGCTCATTAGAGAATTCTTCTATTTATCATGACTAAACAGGGTAGACTTGGCTAGGTCGTTTTCTTGTAATATGTACAGTATTTAAAATATATATGTTCATATAAACTTTTTCAACAATTTTTACCGCTATTTTTCTGTTTATTGGTGATTTAAGATACCTTGTTTCATCATATTATATGATCCGTTCAGGACTTGATTTTGGTTTATAAAATAAGCTCTTATTAAAATTGTTTTTGAAAGAAAAGTATTTAAAATGCAAAATTCTGTAGTATAAACGGGAATGAAAGTAATCATGACGTTTAATAATGAATTTAAATAGTTTGAACTGAAATTTTTGGGTGTTCAGTATAGGCTGAAAATTTTACTTAATTTTGATCAGCATTAAAACTTCTGTAACAATACGCAGTCGTTTACTTTTCATGAAAAAAAACTGAGAATAGAAATATTAAAATATTAAGTTACTGCACTCATTATTAATAACTGGAGGTAGGGTGGTTAGTATCATGACAAATGAATATGTATTTGTTGTGTGAAAAAAAAATACAACACACAAAAATTTTTATCAAACCTACTGTGACGGTCCATTTTATTCATTTAAATATTAAACGAGATGCTCTCAAGAGCCTGTATCGCTCACCTGGGTCATTGCTGACATATAGAGATAGATAGCATTTCCAGTTAGGCTTTGTTCCCTGCTAGAGGCAACCTTGGATTGGATAGAGGCATGCCATATGCAAATTTTGAAGGGACACCAAAATACTTTTTGATCAAGTTTGGGTCCATTAGGATTACTGATTTTAGAGACATAATTATTTTCATGGATTCCAATGTTACCAGTGGTGGCCATCTTGAATGAGGTACTGATCTGCAGGATACTCTTTTTGTAGGGGACCATCTAAAGAGCATTGTGCTCTTAATGGACAAGTTGTTTCTGAGAAGATATTTTAATGAGTTATCCATTTCGTCTCATTTCAGACAATTTGAACAGTGGTCCCAATCCAAGATGGCGGCTATCTTCAATTAGGTATGAACCTGTCGGATACTTTTTTTGAAGGTCATTATGACTAAGTCTGGTTCTACTTGGACTAGTAGTTTCTGCGAAAAAGATCTGTGAATGAGGTTTCCCATAGCGTCCAATGTGAAAACTATGTTCCCCGCTGGTAGCCATCTTGGATGAGGTATGGACCTGTGGGATATCTTTTTTGAAGGGACCATCTAAGGATCACTGTGGCTTATTTGGTTCCAATTCGACTAGTAGTTTCTGAGAAGATCTTTGAATGTGTTTTACCAATAGGTCAAATGTTCAAGCTATGTTCCCCGCTGGCGGCCATCTTGGATGGGTATGGACCTGTCGAATACATTTATTGGTGGGAAGGGACGATCTAAGGATTAGTGACTAAGTTTGGTTCTCATTGGACAAGTAGTTTATGAGGAGAAGATCTTTGAATCTGTTGTCCCATAGGGTCCAATTTTATTACTATGATCCCAGCTGGCGGCCATTCCGGATGAGGTATGGACCTGTCTGATATTTCTTTTTGGAAGGGACCATCTAAGGATCATTGTGACAAAGATTGGTTCTAATTTGACCAGTAGTTTCTGAGAAAATGTTTGAATGTGTTTTCGAATAAGGTCCAATGTTAAAACTATATTCCCAACTGGCGGCCATCTTGGATGAGGTATGGACTAGTCTGATACATTTTTGAGGGGACCATCTCAGGACCATTGTGACTAAGTTTTGTTCTGATAGAACTTATAGTTTCTGAGAAGAAAATATTTGAATGTGTTTTCCGAATAGGGTCCAGTGTTAAAACTATGTCCCAAGCTGACAGCCATCTTGAATGAGGTACGGACCTGTCGGATATCTTTTTTGGAAGGGATCATCTAAGGATCATTGTGGCCAAGTTTTGTTCAAATTAGACTAGTAGTTTTTGAGAAAAAGATCTTTGAATGTATTTTCCCACCTTGTCAAATGTTAAAACTATATTCCCCGCTGGCGGCCATCTTGGATGAGGTACAGACCTGTCGGATACCTTTTTGGGGAAGGTCATGATGACTAAGTCTGGTTCTACTTGGACTAGTAGTTTCTTCGAAAAAGATCTTTGAATGTGTTTTCCCATAGGGTCCAATGTAAAACTATGTTCCCCGCTGGCGGCCATCTTGGATAGGTACGGACCTGTCAGATACCTTTTTGGAAGGAACCATCTAAGGATCATTGTGACTCTAAGTTTGGTTCTATTTGGAAGAGTAGTTTCTGAGAAGATCTTTGAATGTGTTTTCCCATAGTTTCCAATGTTAAAACTATGTTCTCCGCTGGATGCCATCTTGGATGAAGTACGGACCTGCCGGAAACAATTTTTGAAGGGGACCACCCAATGACTTTTGTGAGCAAATTTGCTTCCAATTGGCCCAGTGGTTTCAGAGGAGAAGACGTTTGAATGAAAAGTTTACGACGGACGGACAACGGACACCAAGTGATGGCAAAAGCTCACCCTGGCATAGCCAGGTGAGCTCAAAAGTGAAAAAAGACTTAAGATACCACATCCCAAAAATGTGAATTTTTATTATTGTTCAAACAAACATTAGGATCATGGTATTCAGTTGACCGAAATCTGAAAAATAAATATCCTCCTGTAGGTGACACTCTGCTTTTACTGAATTTACCATCACTCAAATTTGAAAAAAAATCAATAAAAATGCCCTTATAAGCATCCTTAAAATGAATGAAATTCAAAAATAATGGCAACAGTTTATAGGTAAATTTAAAATTAATATTTGAGAAAAAGTCTCGTACTTACTACATTTCAATAAAAATCAACATATCAAAATATTTAGAATTTAACACATAGATGTTTTTTTTTATTTCAGATTCTATGAATTTTACGCAGATGATATGGAAATCTTCAACAGAGATCGGAATCGGAATTTCAAAAGTAAAGGGACAAAATCGATATGTTGTGATAGGCCATTATAGACCATCCGGTAATATGAATACGCCAGGAGAGTTCCGAAAAAATGTTTTGCCTCCGGTTGTTCCATCTGATTCGTAATCAAAATATAGAACATGTCCGAAAACTTCTAATGGCAGCATTAAAACATAAGAGTGATTTTTCATTGGAAGAGAGATTGGAATGTCTTGTTGACATTCAGCAGAATTAAATTGATGATGGTATAGACGAGTGATGCACAGTATGTCGAATGTAATCATCATTACAATTTTTTATCCGTAATGTTTATTGTTTGATATTCTGCTAAAATGTACTTAATGTGAACAATCAGATACGTATTAGACGTCAAAGTATTAAATGATAGTTGCTTATAATATGCTTTGGTAATCTATTAATAGATGCTTTAATACCGGTATATTCCTTTAATACCGGTATACTACTCTTCGTTTTCTTTAATACTCATAACCTAAAATGATTTAGGTTATGAGTTACAACCTCAAATAAAAGTCTTTTGACATATCTGTACTAGTGGATTAACTGAAAGTAGCGAACTACACTGAATATTAGTACCAAAAATACATGCATTTTGAGTCAGTAATCAGTTCAGGTGAATGAGTGTCGAGCAATTCACCGTTTCAAAAACGAGGGAGTTTTTTTTTTTTTTTTTTTTTGGTTTGTATTTCAAAGTGTAGGAACTAATGATGTTGCGTTATTTGCGTCCTTGACCAATCAAAATATTTTGGTGTACGCTCTATCCACAATTCCTTAGTCTTGGAACGGCGAATTGTATAAGAAACAAAAGTACAATACATAAAGGTATATACATTCAAATGGAAAACGTTTGTCACACTTCTTTTAATCTTAAATTAGTTTCCATCTGATTTGTCTTTTTGTCTCATGGACTTCGGCTCTTTACCACTCTGTTCGATAATTTGGTTATTAAACCCATTTAGTATAAACTGCTTAATTTAATTTTCAGACAGTTCATGGCACCGACTTTTGGAGAAATTCTTTGCGATGTGTTTGCTTTGAATCTGTAAAGAAAACGAAGAGTAGTATACCGGTATTAAAGGAATATACCGGTATTAAAGTCATACTCAAATACACTGAGAAAATATCATAAACTTGTTCAAATGAGCTACTTAAGGAATGAGACAGGGTGCGTCGATAGGGAAATGTTATCTGCCATACATGCATCATCCCTTTTGGGAGAAATTAAGCTAACGACAAAATTACTGAACAGAATTGACAAAAAAGCAAAGTAGGTGCAAAACCAACGGGAAACTGTCAACCGCAATGGTAGGCTTTTCAAAGGAGAAGGTTCGTAAACCGACCGATTTTACTGAAATGATATATTTAAAGTCAGATCGTAACCAGGAAAAGTCAAGTCCGATAGTTTAGATGAAACAACTCAATGTTAGACATATTCTAAGGAAACACGTTAATCAAAAACACCAAAATATTGATGCACAACCAAATTTCACACAGGAGAAAGGTAATCCTTGTACATCAACTCGGGATGAAAACATTCCAAAGATCCAATTATTGTAGTTCTATGAAAAAAAAAAACTGAATTTAGATGTTGTACATTTTCGAAAACTTTGCTTTTCCCTACTGGCACCACGTGCTGGACTGTTGATTCTTGCTTGACTTCGAACAATTAATATTGAAGTTGCTGGTAATTTTGTGCTTCCTAAGTGACGATAACAGACGAATGAAAGATGAATAAGCCTGACAGAGAAAAAAATGTTGCCGTCTTTTTTATAATATACGAATCTAGATTTTGTCCTTTCTACTTCATGTATTTTGCGTTTGTCTTTGTTTCCGTTGTATAGTAGAGGGTGTGAATGGGGATACTCTTTTGACGGTTAGCAGTAAAAAAAATCAGTCATATGACGTTAACGGTAGGACATTTTAAACCCTTTCATGAATCATGCTTTGATTTTGGAAACGTCCCACCTTAAGACGTCAACGGTAGCAGATTGATTGATTGATTGAATATTGTGTAACGTCTACTCAGCAATATTTCAGCTATATCAAGACGAGAACAAGTTTGTATATAAATAATCACTTTGGGGTATGGAAAGACCATGGCACGGGAAATTCCGACTGCCACTGGAAAAGTAGGGTGAAATCGTCAAGGGCGGGGAATTTAGCCTTGTAGCCGATCACCTACGGACCACCCCAAAAAGAGCTTGCTACAAGGGTTCTTTAACGTGCAGGAAGCGTGGCATTTCTTCCAACACGTGGACCTGAGTTTACATCTCATCCGAAAGATGGGTTGTGTATTTATTAATCCCGCACAACCACGGAATGGATCCTATTTCTATATCCCGGGACCCTCGGGGTCAGCCTCCGTTTAGGAGGGGTCACACCCCGCAAGCCGGAGATACTAGGTCCTATTTCTATATCCCGGGGTTCCCTCGGGGTCCTCTGTTAGGAAGACTCATACTCCAAGCTCAGAGGATGCTGCGGGCCTATTCATAGGCCGGGACCGCGCACGGCGGTCAACGGTAGCAGAAAAAGACCGTTTCACGGTTAATGATAAAGGGCATTCATACCCTCATAGTAGGATGAGCTAGTGACAATTTCTGTTAATAAAGTGTAGATACATGAAGACACTGTTTTGCTGCGCAGTTAAATCGCGCATTTGAAAAATAAAGAGTCGGATACGCAGTAACTTTGATTTTCGGGCCGGAACGGTAATTTGAAGGCTTTTCCATTGTGAAGTCATAATTGACTTACAGATTAGTAACGTAATTTTTCGTCCACTTTGCTGCGAGTTTGTTAATTTTCCCGTAAATATTGTTTACTCCGGATACTTTTTAAATATTTCCGTTATAGCAGTTTTTTTCTTTATAACCAATAGATGATTTCACCGTCTACCTCTTAACAATATATAAAAAAATTCATCGATAATAGTTTTATTTCTTTTAAGCTTAAACTCTCTTTTCCATATACCCAGCACCTGAATCGGTTTTCAGGGGCTCCGGCTACAGAGCTGCCGGGCGCGTCCCCAGTTGGTTGATAGGGGAATGCCCTGTCTCACCGGGGTAGTCAGGTCATAAAACGGCAAGCCTGACCGCGAACCATTGTAGTCAAATTATGAGGAGAAACGCCACGCTCCATGCAGTATCCACCCCTTCTGTATTGTCTAAAGAGAGCAAAGTCCCTGGGACTCGTATAGAAGGCTTAATTTCCTGCCCATACCCATTTCTCCCCTTTTCCAGTGGCAATAAAAACTCGTTGTCCCTCCACCTTTGTTTCTTTTTCTGATTTACTTGTTCTCGTCCTGATATAAATGAAATATTACTCACTGGAGTACTTAATCAATCAATCTTTTCCATATTTTTCCCGTGAATTTTTTGTAAATGGTGAAAAATATAGTTGAGAACGGGTAAACTTGGATCTCAATTCTAGAAATCCAAGCATGGTTACCCCTACTCTTTATTACAGATTTCAGGTTAGTGGGAATGACTCTTAAATTGCACCGACTTGCAATAAAAATCTCGTGGATTTGAATATTACAGAAAAACACATGTCTGCATGATGCATCTTCCGAAAATGATAGATCGTGGCACACTGAAACAATGATATGGTAGCATTTTATTATACCCCCGCTCCGAAGGAGGATGGTATACAGTTTTACCTTGTCCGTCATTCCGTCCGTCCGTCACAATTTTCGTCAAGCTTTTCTCTACAATGATAAATGATTCAAACTTGAAATTTTGTCGGAAGCTTTGTACAGACATGCCATATTGTTGGATGCATTTTCAGATCTGTCAGATTACTACTTCCTGTTTAACGACTTACCAAATTTTCAGTCATTTTGTGCTATATTGTTACATGAACATGCATTTTCTAACATGTACTGGCCATTAAAAGTTGAAGTTGAAAGCGGGGGTATTTGTAGTTAGCAGGGGATCACACATCCCTTGTTTTTAAAGGAGTCAAAAGTATGTTTCTGAAATTTGAAAAAAAATATCCATGTAAGTAAAAGTTGAATTCATTCCTTAAAAAAAATAATTTAGGAAGATCAAGCTTAATGAAAATCTCGGACAGATTTTCATTTTTAACGATATTTTGTAGCCCTTGACGCTTATGTTACAAAATGAAAAAATAATAGCACGTCTGAATCATCTTATTCTGTTGCCAGGTTTTTGATAAATCCTGGCTTTTTTTTTTAAATATTTACACAAATAATCAACAAGGAATATAAGTGAAAAGTGAAATCTGACAACATAACTATTGTTTATATTTTCATATAAAATAAACGGCAGACCGATTTTCACATATTTAAGGTATCAATTGACATTATAAAATCTAATGTCACCGCATGATTGAAAGATTTAGGACATCAAAATTAGAGAACAGAAAGCTTATTTGTGTTATATTTTGTGTTTCATCTCGAACGTTTCCATGTCACAGTGGCATGTCATTAGAAATGCACCTAAAAATATAAGGAGCAATTTCAGTTATTTCTAGTTTAATAAGACCAGATATATTTATATAGACAGGAAACATTAAGCTGTGTCTCTTTTCAATTATAGAAAACATAGACAAACAAATAAATCAATTATACAAAACATAGATAAGATTTTGTAATTGTTAAGACGAGAACTAATTTTCCCCAAAACTTGGTAAATTAAATGATGTTGAACCTAAACCCGAATAAATTATGTAAATTCACTGGGAAAGGTAATTTTAAATGTGAAATTGTCCGC
>MJUU01021792.1:199181-241835 GCA_002080025.1 Modiolus philippinarum
TTTCTTTTTCTGTTATTTCATTTGGAATGAAAAACTGTTCTATCTTCTATAATAAATATCCAATGAACACAATTTACAACATGTACAATTGTTGCCTCTCTTAAGGAAACACATCTAGATTTTTTTTCTTCGATGAAAACTGAGGGCCATAGCTTCACAATGTAGCTCCGTGTGGGGTTTCAGGACATTTTATGTAACTTAACCACTTTATTGCTGGGATTTTAGACTCCTGTGTTTATGTGTTGCGATGATGACCAGACAGTCATCAAAATTAAAAGTAAGATGATCAAACCGAGTATTTGGAACATCATTTCAGAAGGCTTGACTTTACTGTATTATTTGTTTGATGCACATATAAAAATTGTCTCCTTTCATTGCATTTCATTTAAAAAAAATGAAGCATTACAATTTCTAAATATGTTTTTGCTCCAACAGATTCAGTAACTCGAGTGGTTTAAATTATTACCTTTTGGTGTGTAACCCCTTTCGTGAATAGCAGTAACAGCATGTTTGCTAGCCGTGTTCAAACACAGGGCCTTGTAACTAATAAGAAAATTTTACTAACTATGCAGACATCGCTTCCACACCTGCTTGCTTCAACCCATGTTTATTTTGTTATTTCCCTCATAAAATAAAACTTGGTCTGGTTTACTTCCAAAGATGTTTATCTTTTCAAAGAATGTCATGAGCCCAATTCGATTACCTTCCGTTCAATTGGGGGGACAATCTTTTTGTTGAGAAATGCACAACATTGTCAACTTCATTGACAAGAAAACGAAAGTAAACTTCGGAATTCTCTGGACTTTCCATAGGCAAAGGAATATATCTCGGAATTCTTTGATTACATCACTGCTTGTATAGAAAACCCTCGAGAGTTCCGAGTTTATTTTTTCCAAATATAGAAGTTTGTGATCAAAGGACCGTAATTTCAATATTCCCGACCGATGGACTGGTTAATCGTGATACATAACGATTGCTGGATATAACTCTAATAACGTCTCTCAAGTCTTAAAAGTTAAATATCCACCGGTATTGATTATCTACAGGCTCAGCTGTCTAACCACGTGGATACCGCATGATAGATGTAATACCGATTTTGATTGGCTATTGATCGACACGTGATTTTCATCCGTTACATAAACGCAAAAATGTAAACAAAACATTTTTTCAGCGTAGAATTTCTTGCAAATCTCGTTTTTCCTCTAATTTTGTTTCACGACCGTAAAATCGCTTAAAAGCACACATGATTTGTCAAGGTTGACAGGTATTTTAGCAATATATTGCCTTTTTGTGATCAGTAAACATCAGGTATCTTTCTTTACTCGTAGTGATATCGGGCGCTAAATTCTAGAGTTTATACGAGCGTATATTTTGTAGTTTCCGGAAGTCATGTAAACAACACAATATGGCTTCAAGCCGATCGCAAATTACTGTTTTCGAAAACAGTAAAAAAATCGTATATTGTCGGTCCGGATGTCCGACATTTTTCCGGAGCATAGATAGTACCAAGAACGACAACTCGGTAAAAAATGGCCGCCATGATGGGACTAAAATGTGTCCCTGGAGCTGTTCCGGGGAAATATTGAAACGGAAAGCTCTTGATACGCCAATGACTTCAAAAAAGAAATACGAGGAACACAGGAAAGAACGACAATTAAATGTAAACAGGCAGACTGGTCGGCCATGGCGGGTTTTTCACGATAATGGCACCATGACCTGTTCTGTATGCGCGGATTATTATAGCAGTAACAACACTTCTGTAATACTTTCCTAATCGGGCGTTCAAATAAACGCGTGTCTACTGTTTGAAAATTCAAAAATGCACACGTTTGCTGTAGAGGTTCAATCAGCAGAGAAGGAATCTGATGTTCAAGTAATGGCCAGTACAGCTGCACATCTTGAAAATTTTTTACTCAATATGTTGGAATCAAATGGCATTGAAAAAGGTAAGATGACACAAAAATTGTTTCAAACGTGTCAAATTCTATTTATAAAATGAAATTTCTTCGTCTTTAAGATGACGGACAAACTGGAAACAGTGGATGATTCTCTGCTGAATCATGAACGGTATAATGATAATATGTATCAGATTTTGGATTCAATACTCATGTGAGGGTTCCCACGCCATCGGGATACGGGAGAAAGTCGGGAATATGGATTTGGTCGTTCCCGGTTGGGCGAAAACCTTGAAAGCTTTAAAGTTTTAAAAATCCGGGAAAAAGTCTTGTATTTCGTAACGGTCGCGACTGCTTTTAAACAAACCATGTCTGGTACCCTCGAATATTGCATTTGCTATTAAACCAGAAACCACGTGAAAGCATTATTGAGACTTTTTTTTGCGCTGTAGGTAAATATATGTTATCTTTAGGTGAGCATTTTATAGAAGAACGTCGAGGAAATGGTGCTTTGGTATAACACCACTAATTCAGTCTCCCATAGACTACACTGTTAAATCACAAATGTTTCAAACTATGTAAAAAAAGATCGTGTAAACGTAGCAACAATCGGAAAGAAGGAGCCATCGTAGTTTTGTCCTTAGCTATATTTGGTATTACTGATTATTCGGATTTCGTTTGGTTTTCTGCTTTTATTTCATTCATTTTCTACTTACCACCTGATACATAAAGTATAGGATGTATCTCCCTTTAACTGTTCAGACTCGCAAAAAATAATAAAACATCTAGATGACTCTGATCACCAACAAGATATAGAGTCACCAAGACGTATGCAACTCACCCAACCACTTTAGTTTTATTTTCTGCGTGAAAAAAGTCAGACGTATTTCTTTTTGTAGTTATATTTAGTAAGATGAGAAGAATAGGCTATGACGCCTTAGTGGAAGAGGAAACCGAGTCTGTAATATCAGAAAACTCGAACATGGCAGACGGTGGTAAACAGACTCGTTCTGGTAAGAAAGGGTCGTCATCGAAAGAAAAAGGACGATTTTCGTGACTTTGAAAGTCGTAAGAAGCCAAATTTACTGAGCAAGAACAACAGTATTCTAATTTGAATGAAAAACTTTCTCAGTTAATAAACATTTTAACAGTTGAAAGACGAAATGAACCCGTTTTGGCGGTTCTAAGGTCAGAAACTGTACGGTCACAGACGAGGCATGTACTAGTGCAGCTCGCAGACCAATATTACCTTTGATTAGTGCTATTGACAAGCAACACAATCATGGGGATGTAGATGCTTTGTCTTTATGTGTATCAGACAGAGAAAGACAAAACAATGGGTTTATGTTCAGTGACAAAGCTTCTGATCATTCAGAAAATTCACAATATGGACATTCTATGGATAGCAGATCAGTTGTTGATCTTGACAATGGAAAATTTGCAGAACATGATAGGTTTCAAAGGTATTTATTAAATAAGAATGAGAAACCCAAGTTGTGCAAGTACATCAAGTTCAGTTAAAGTGACAAGTAATGTACTAGGTGAAAAGTTTGGTGATGATGCTTATGCATATCGTTCTAATGGCATTATATTAGAACAAAATCAAATTGATGTTTTGAATGGTTCTTGGAGATCACAGAATCCACAGAAAATAACTTGTTTTAAAGAAATATACAGACGTAGTTTTCCTATTGATTCTAGTTGTGAGAAATTTTTAATGTTCCTACATTTGACAATACTGTGGAAAGTTTTTTTATTAAAAGACATGGTCAGAAAGCTGTGTTTGGACAAACTCCATGTCTGTTTACGAAAGATTTAAAATCTTTGGAAAATCTTGCATACCAAGGCCAGCTAGCCGCTAGAATGGGTTTAATTACGACTTGTTATTTACAACAAGCAGTCGGCATTTTATTGGACAGTTTACAGTCAAAATCGCCAAATTTTGACCCTGCTGTACAAAACGTCAGGGACATTTTTGCGCTTTCAACGAAAACTTTTGATCAGATGTCAAGAACAGGTGTTTTTCACCACATGATTAGACATAGGGCAACAATGTATGACACAGGCCTTAGTGAGTTGAAAGACTATGCAAATACTATTATCACTTTGCCGTTAACTTCAGAGGGCTCTCAGTTTGATGAGAAACTTAAAGAAAAAACTGAGAGAAACAAACGATTGGCCAAGGTTCTACCTGACATTAAACGCATATTTTACGAAAGGATATGGAGTAAATGAACATGAGACCATAACACATATGTCAACTCCAACTGCAATAATTTTAATGAGCTGTATGGCCATTTCGGAAATTAATTCCTCATCAGCAGCACTAGAACCCAAACAAAGGAAATCAATATTCAAAAAATGTTTAAAATGCATAAAACCATACGAAATCCGAATAATCAGTAATATCAAATATAGCTAAAGGATAAAACTACGATGGAGGGAGTTAATCCTTTGGTTTTAGAATTTACATAAATTTAGATAATAGTAATTGAACAAAGTGTACACATGAGATATAATCTCATGTACAAGTACACCATATCTAAGAAAAATAAAGAGCATACATCTCTACCACGGGGAATTGTTTTACCAACTCCACGCTGCAATAAAAGACAAACTCCTGTATTAAATATTTTACGAAAGGATACCTGGCATACCTGGTTCTCATCCTGTTAAGAGGAAAATACATACATCAACTTCTGATTCTAATGACAGTGGTATTAAGAAAGGAAAATTTGACTCTGGCATGTCTGGCTTCAAGATTCCTAAAAAAACCACCTGGTGAATTCAAATCTTCAGCTGTTACAAGACAAAATTCAACAAATAAATCTTGGGTAAGTTTCTCTTCTAACGCCAAAAATAAGTATAGTTCCTGACGCCAAGATTTTAGCGCTGCTTTCCCAGATACCGGTTGGGGGAGGGGGGGGGAGACTGAAGTTTTTTGTACAGGAATGGGAAAAACAGAGGACAAATGGGTCTTAAACATTTTAAGAGAAGGTCTCAAGTTCGATTTTCAGACAAAACCTCCATGGACAGGTATAAAACAGACTTCAGAGTCTTCCTATTATTTTATCAGAGGTAGAAGAATTGTTAAAAAAGGGATGCAATAGAGACAGTACCGCAGTCGGACAAAAATCAAGATTGTTACAGAACTCTCTTTCTAGTTCCCAAAAAACAAGAGATTTGCGACCTGCAATCAATTTAAAACCCTTCAACAGGTATCTAGTGAAGCAGCACTTCAAGATGGACACACTAACAAAAGTCCTAAATTTAGTAAAACCACATGATTGGGCATAGACTCTCGATCTGAAAGATGCATATTTACACATCCCAATTCACAAATCTCACAGGAAATACCTACGTTTCTGCATTCATGGCAAAATTCATCAATTTGTTGCAATGTGTTTCGGTCCATCTCAAGCACCAAGGGTGTTTACAAAAATAGTATCTGTTATAGCAGCCCATTTAAGATTACAGAATGTACGCTCCACCTATTGACCAATCTTGGGTTCATTGTAAATCTAGAGAAATCTTGTTTAATCCCAACTCCGGCAATTACATACATATGGGCACTTTTCAATTTCAAACAGGAAATTGTATTACCGTCTCCAGAGAGATTTTATTGTCGAAATTAGAAATGTTAGTACAAAAATTGTTGACAGGTCACAACTCAGCAAGGGATTTCTTGGTTCTGTTAGGTCTGATAGCATCGTGAATAGAACTCATTCCAAATGCAAGACTTTATATGAGGCCTATCCAGTTCCATTTACTTCATTTTTGGAAACCATCATCGAAAGATTTAGAGTTCCAAATCCCATTTACACAACACCTGAAAAATTATTTAATGTGGTGGTTAGACAGAGCCAACACTTCAAAGGGCAGACCACTTCACCAGTGGTCAGCAAAGGTCACAATAACCACAGATGCATCTAAAACTGGGTTTGGGGACACATGAACGGTCAAATATTTCAGGGCATTTGGACAAAAACAGAATAATTGTTACACATCAATCTGCTAGAACTAAAAGCTGTTTTTCGCGCAGTACAACATTTTCTTCCTCAATTACGGGGTCAGAATGTTTTACTGTAGAGCGACAATACGACAGTAGTTCAGTATGTCAACAAACAAGGGGGTACCAAGTCACCATACCTTTGTTACAAGACCTGGAAACTATGGCAGATGGCAATCAAAAACAAAGTAATTCTGAGAGCAGCTCATATAGCAGGTCAGAAAAATCTCTTAGCAGATCAGTTATCTCGCAACAGAATTCGCCCAACAGAATGGACATTGAACAATCATGTAGTCCTTCTATTTTCTCAATTTAGGGAGAACCATTAATGGACCTATTTGCTTCGGGGGACAATCACAAGACACCAGTGTTTTGTGTTTGGATTCCACATCAAAATGCTTTAGCAGTGGGTGCACTGACAATATCTTGGGACAACATGTAAGAATATGCGTTTCCACCTATTTGTCTAATTCCAAAAGTTCTGCAACACATGAGTCTGTATCGGTGTCGAATAATACTAATTGCTCCACTGTGGCAAAGACGACATTGGTACACAGAACTTCTACAAAGAGCAGTAGCAAAACCAATAAAACTTCAAAATCTAGCAAACCTTCTACATCAACCAAAAACTCAAATATATCATCCAAACCCAGAAATACTAAAATTAACAGCTTGGCTGCTCTCAACCGAAATTTCAGAAATAAAGGCTTTTCACGAGACACTAGAAAATTACTCGGGGCATCCTGGAGATCTGGTACACAGCAAGACTAGGCCAGCTAATTCAAAAAATTTAATAGCTGGTGTAGTGAGAGGCAAAAAGATCCCTATACAGCTAATTTAGTAGACTGCAGATTTTCTAGCACATTTGTATGTATCAGGTTTACAATATCACACTATCGCGGGTTACAGATCAATGTTGTCATCTCTTCTACTACCAATAGAAAATATTCCTGTAGGGCAACATCCTTACATTATTAGGTTGTTGAAAGGGGTATTTAATTCAAGACCTCCAAAAGTCAAATAAGTGCCAGAGAGGTTCTAGATATTTTACAAAAATCACCTTTTGAACCTTTAAGAGAAACTGATATGAAATTTTTAACATATGAAGTTGTTTTTCTTACAGGAATCACAACATTCAGGAGATGTTCGGACCTTCAAGCGTTAAGATTAGGAGAAGGGTTCGTCAACGTTCAAAACAGAGGTATCACTTTTTTAAGACGAGGCTTATCTAAGCAGGACAGACAGAATCATTATGGTTCAAAAATTTTTGTACCCTATTTTAAAGATAATAAAAAATTAGATCCAAAAAGAGTTATTGCTGTGTATTTGAAAAGGACAGAAAAAGTCAGGGAAAATTAGGGCAAGTTTTTTTTATCTTTTGTAAAACCTTTTAAACCTGTTACTTCACAGACCATAGCAAGATGGATTGTAAATACTATAAAAATGGCCTTTGAAGGAAATGATTTTAAAGTTAATGCGCATTCTACTAGAGCAATAGGACCATCATGGGCTTTATTTAATGGAGCCAGGATGAAGAACATTTTGGAGTCTGCAGACTGGTCGAGAGACACAACATTTACAAAGTTTATTTTAGAAATGTGGATGTGAAAGTTTTAACATAATTCTTATAACAAAAAAGGACAAAAAACTTTATGAATGAATTTTCTACTTACCACCTGAGTAATTTCCCACCCTACTTCCCCACTCGGTATTTTCTATGGTTTTTGATGAATTTTCAGAAAATAAAACTGAAGTGGTTGGGTGAGTTGCATGCGTCTTGGTGACTCTATATCCGGTTGGTGATCAGAGTCATCTAGATGTTTTATAATTTTTTGCGAGTGTGAACAGTCAAAGGGAGATAAATCCTATACTTTATGTATCAAGTGGTAAGTAGAAAATTCATTCATTAATTCAAATTTTGGAATTTTAAACAATTTTTTGAAATTATGCATTTTAAACATTTTTTGAAATTATGGATTTCCTTTGTTTGGGTTCTAGTGCTGCTGATGAGGAATTAATTTCCGAAATAGCCATACAGCTCATGAAAATTATTACAGTTGGTGTTAACATATGTGTTATGATCTCATGATGAATAAAAGGATATGGAGTAAATGCACAGGGGACAAAGTCTCTACAAATACATGGTAAAAAACAAGCAAAGGAACAACGCTTTTATTGTTGTTCTTCATCTTGAAGTCACCATGAGGCCTTAAACAATGTTCATTTACTCCATATCCTTTCGTAAAATGTTTAATACAGGAATTTGTCTTTTATTGCGGTGTGGAGTCGGTAAAACTATTCCCCATGGTAGAGATGTATGATCTTCATTTTTCTTAGACATGGTGTACTTGTACATGAGATAATATATCATGTGTACACTTTGTTCAATTACTATTATCTAAATTTATGCAAATTCTAAAACCGCAAAAGATTAACTCCCTTCATCGTAGTTTTGTCCTTAACTATATTTGATATTACTGATTATTCGGATTTCGTTTGGTTTTCTGCATTTTAAACATTTTTTGAAATTATGCATTTTTAAAATTATGGATTTCCTTTGTTTGGGTTCTAGTGCTGCTGATGAGGAATTAATTTCTGAAATGGCCATACAGCTCATTAAAATTATTGCAGTTGGAGTTAACATATGGGTTATGATCTCATTTTCATTTAATCCATATCCTTTCGTAAAATGTTCGATCCCAGGCAAGTCCAATACAATATTTTTACACAGAGGTGTTTACAACTACGCATTTTCTGCATTTTCTACGGATTAAAAAGTAAAAATATGCACTTCAGATTCACATTGCAAATACTAGTATATGGTTCATTAATAGAACATGTATTTCCGAAATTGGACAATCATTGTTAAAGAAAACCATAAACTATGTTCTTTTAAAGTTGATATAGATCACAGTCAAAACAATGCTGCATTGAGTGTTCTCTGGTAATGGATAGGGGAACGCACCATATATGCGGGGTAGTCAGGTCATATAATGGAAAACCTGAACACAAGCCATTGTAGACAAACTGCATGTGGAAATGTCAAGCCCTGTGAAGTAGAGAGATCCTAAACATACCCTTCTATGTTTCTCGTGCAAGAGCATACCCACTGGGTGTCGTATAGAAGGCTACATTTCCTGCCCCTACCCATTTATCCCATGTTCCAGTGGCAATCAATACATGCTGCTCTAGTTGTCCATTCCTTCTTTAAATTTTTCATTCTTTATTAATATTTTATTTGAATTGACTGATTTATTTGACCCCTTCTATATTTCCCTTTTAAGAGCACGACTCGCTATATTTCTCGAATAAGAGCAGACTTCCTAGGGGTCGTATGGATGGCTAAATTTCCAGCCCCTTCCCATTTCTCCGATTTTCTAATGGTAGTAAACACTTGTTGCTTCAGCTGTTCTTTCCTCCTTTATGTCTTTCTTCTTTTACTAGTGACTTTTTGAATTGATTGAATGTTCTCGGATAAGGCTGAAATATTGCTCATTAGACGTAAAAATCTAATCAATTAATCTTTAAAACTAATGAATTTGAAAAAATGAGGTTAAAATTATTGACTTTGCTTATGCTATATAAATATAAAGAAAAATGTGTTCATAACGGCCATCATTTTCATTTCTTCGTCATACGTAAAGAAAATATTCACATAAAAAAAGCTTACTTTCTCTCTTTGTTTTATATATGGGAAACATTCTCAAAATACGGGTGATCACGGAAACATTACTGCTGCAAGCCATTGTAGACAAACTGCATGTGGAAATGTCAAGCCCTGTGAAGTAGAGAGATCCTAAACATACCCTTCTATGTTTCTCGTGCAAGAGCATACCCACTGGGTGTCGTATAGAAGGCTACATTTCCTGCCCCTACCCATTTATCCCATGTTCCAGTGGCCATCAATACATGCTGCTCTAGTTGTCCATTCCTTCTTTAAATTTTTCATTCTTTATTAATATTTTATTTGAATTGACTGATTTTTTTTACCCCTTCTATATTTCCCTTTTAAGAGCACGACTCGCTATATTTCTCGAATAAGAGCAGACTTCCTAGGGGTCGTATGGATGGCTAAATTTCCAGCCCCTTCCCATTTCTCCGATTTTCTAATGGTAGTAAACACTTGTTGCTTCAGCTGTTCTTTCCTCCTTTATGTCTTTCTTCTTTTACTAGTGACTTTTTGAATTGATTGAATGTTCTCGGATAAGGCTGAAATATTGCTCATTAGACGTAAAACTCTAATCAATTAATCTTTAAAACTAATGAATTTGAAAAAAATGAGGTTAAAATTATTGACTTTGCTTATGCTATATAAATATAAAGAAAAATGTGTTCATAACGGCCATCATTTTCATTTCTTCGTCATACGTAAAGAAAATATTCACATAAAAAAAGCTTACTTTCTCTCTTTGTTTTATATATGGGAAACATTCTCAAAATACGGGTGATCACGGAAACATTACTGCTGGAATATTGATACAAGTTAAGACTAAAGAGGGGTAAGCAGGCCAATTTACATTCGACTTGATGAGTGTCCTGTGTTTGTCTATATGTTGTAATCGTCCACTAGCTTAAGACACTAGTGCTTTTGTCGGGCAAAGGATGACAGTGATTGTAAGAGCACTTTGCCAGTTTAATTAATGTTTGTTGACAATCCCGCACCCATGACAAATGAAGACATGGATGTAGCGTTGCTCGACAATTAGCAAAGAATTCCGCGGAAACCGGTGCTAGAAAAAATTATATATCTTAAACAGGAAAAACAATTTGAGTCACCACTCAGAATATTCTAGAATGTGACACCACTATCACAGTTATTCATCATGGTTGGTCTCTTTCTATACAGTTAAAACATGTGATATTAAGGATTGAGTGGTTAGACTTTTAAGTCCATCGGGAAATATTTCAGGGATATCAGGACGAGAACAAGTTAATCGTTTCAAAACAATTGTAAGTTAAGGAAGAAATACATAAAGGTGGAAGGGACAACCGTGGCAACGAGTTATGATTGCCACTGGAAAAGAGGAAAATTGGGTATGGGGCAGGAAATTTAGTCTTCTATACCATACCCAGTGTCTCAGCTCTCTCTAGAACAATAAAAAAGAGATCGTTATACTGCATGGAGCAGTCTTTCCGTATGATCTCCTTATTACCCCGCATAGACAGGGAATAGCCTATCCACCAGCTACGGACGCGCCCGGCAGCATTGTTGCCTGAGGCCCTGAAAACCAATTCAGGTGCCGGGTGATATCAAGGAACATGACTTTTCAACACATATATCATGTTTATCCAATACCCGAAAATGTCCTAATTGATACGCAAGATCTTGCACATCTCCACAAGATCATGGTTGTAAATGCTGTCTCGCATTAATATCTTTAACAAAATTTAGCAAACACTGAGAATAACAGCGGAAAATTCCACATTAATCCTCTAAATGGTGTCAAAAACTTACAAAATACAACATTGAAAAATGTTTGAAAAAAAACTTGAAAAGTCTTGGAAAAGACCTTAAATTACATTAGGAAAAAAACTGTAGGAACCCTGTCATGCACATTACCTGGTTCTAAAATTTCCAATTATGATATTTATCTCATAATTTTTACTACCCACTATTAATAATGTCTCAGGTCACCCTTATCGGTAACAGGGGACTATTCATTTTCGTATGACTTTATCATGGACTCGGAGACTAAGATGACATATATTAGGTCAAAAACGATATGATTCCTTAAACACACCCTCAACGATGAAAATAACCGAACCTACCATGGTTGTTTTTAAGTGCATCAACTAATAGCACAAAGATAGTCAATTGTAAACAGCAGTAGTAAACATTGGTAAGAGAGACAAACAGAATGTTTGTTTTGCTGATAATATTGTCAATAAATGAAATTCAGAGTCGTCCACAAAATCATTTCAACTTGCTTGGCGTTTTCATCACTCCAAATGACTAAATACCGAAGTTACTGTGAATTTACTTTCTGCATATGCGCATTTCGACAACTTATGTCTCTTCAGTGCAGATAAAATTTACACGTTTGGAAGACCAAACTCAAAAGATGTTTAAAAACTGATAGAGAACAAATAACCAAAATAATCTAAATATAAAGCCAAAATCGGCTAAGGACAGACCTTTGCATGAGGGAGATACGCCTTAGTTTTCAACAAATTTAAACAAATTTAGATATTGTAAGGTTCCAAATATAATCGGCTTTCGGGTCAGCACCGAAGTACTGACTACTGGGCTGTAGAATACCCTCGGGGACTAACAGTCCACCAGCAGTGACCAAATGATGATGTTCTTTAATAGAAGAGAATAAATTAGCAACATAAAGAAGTCTTGGCATAATTTCATTTCGTGGGTTTGCGCAAGTCTGGAGTTTGTGCAACTCGGGTAAACCCTCGTTCCATAGCACCTCATTGTTCCGTTTAACTCCGTATTGATCGCGCAGAAGTGCCATAATTGTAAAATACCCAAAACATTTACCTCATGAGAATTATGTGCTCTTTATAGCTCAGGAATATTTATTTCCGCTTTAAATATATTCTCTTCTTTCATAATAAGTGTGAGAATTTCTTTACATTGTGGTACCCTGTAAATTGAACGACAGAATTTGTTTGTGATAGAAGGCTAGTGTCAGATTTCAGGTACGAAGAACGTTGAGAATGTCACATTTAAACGTTGTGATCAGTTTTAAAGCTTTTGCAGTGTTGTGATAATTGCAAGACTCTTTCATTCTTTAGATTATAGTCTTGACAAGGCCTCATGGGTCCGAAGAGGATGAAAGAGCTAGGCAAATCCTTTGCCAAAATAGTTATTTCTACTTATATACCACCACTTTAGATTGGGAAATCAACATGTTCTAATTTTTTTTTTCTTCATGACTTGACCAAGCAGTTCTGACGTATTAGTTTTTTCACATTTTTATGTTCTATTAGCTTATACATCGATACTGAAGAAATATGCAATTGATATGATGCAATAAAATTAGCTTAGTCAATGTTTAAAAAACAACGGCAGTAGAATACTGAAGGAACAAAGCACACCCCGGTGAACATGTACACCGTGCAATCAGTGAAGCGTCTAACTGTACGCATGTTAGTGGAAAACAAATCAAAAAGAGGCGTGAAGACGAAAAGAAATTTCACTATTATGTTGTATTTGTATTCAATTGTTATGTGTATGGCCAAATGTAACAGAAAACTACACAATTAACCTTTATTTGTCAAAATGTTAAGCGTTTATGTAATTAATAACGCTGCAATAACCAAAAACCGTTTCTGTACACCTAAAAATCAGGGTATGACTAAGTGCAGAGTTGGTAGCGACTAAGCAGTACTCTAAGCAGCAATGGATTTTAACTATTCTTTGGATTAATAACACATAATCAAACAATCAAAAAACGTCTATTTTACACATTGTTGAAAATATTTTCCATACTGTATGTCTTTTAATTATATTGAAGGGTTTAATAAAAATTGACGTTTTTATGGCAGATTTCTTATTTCATTATTTTCCCCTTCCTCAGTTTTTGTTCGGTTGTCGTTTGCCAATTTATATTTCTGTTTTTGTTTTTGGTTTTGTTTTTTTTTGTTTTGTTTTTTTTTTAACAACAAGATTCTCACTTTAGTCCAAGTTATTTAGCTCATAGCTATTGCTTATTGACATTAAAGTTCCTTTCAGCTTTAACATATACTTTTCTAGTCCATAAACTATAATCCTAGTCATACCCGTCGTACAATTAAAATCCTACAGTGCGTACAATTCGACTGTAAATTAGTGATACCAAGCAGAAAATTTGTACAGTAAAAATTTTTGTTAATTATACTGTCATAAGCAATCAAGACAACCTGAATGTGGATCCCCGCCTCCGATTTTTACATAAATAAGCAAAGTTAAATTTATTGTTTTTATAAAACGAAAAATTGCTCAACATACTTTTCGACTGCAAAAGTGATATCAGAGCTTCGTACACAATTTGTAATCCTCTAACGGCCCTTCAGAATTGTTTCCCCGTCGACATCTGATCAACCGTGCATACTGCATACAAAGTAGAATTTACCAATATATCCCTAGACCCCCATCACACCATAACTTAGCCATATTAGTAAAGAATCTGGTGGAGCAACTGACATCACAAAATTTGTGACCTTTTCTGTTGAAATGATATCTTGTCGTAATATGACATAATAAAAAGGATTCGTAAAGGCGCTTTGCCTTGATGACGACCCAGCATCCATGAGAATACAACCTTGTTCGACGTGTAGCAATGAATTTCGCTCAAACTGGTATTAGGGGCCGTTATGGACTTACTATACAGCGTGCGTAAAGCTCATTGATGAAGGCTTAATTGTGACTTCAAGATGCAGAGCATCAATAAAACCTTTGTTTCATTGCTTGATTCTACCATGTATTTGTAGAGACTTTTTCTCACATATATTTACTCCATATCCCTTCATTGTTAATTATTGGGTAGATGTTAAGTTTCAGAACGTAAACTTTCTAACTGTAAGTTGTTTTTTTATATAATTTAATGTAATAAAATAACAGATTTTAAAACATTACATATGGTAGTAATTTGCCACTAACGACACATTTCAGTAAGAATCCACTGTAGACCATATATTCAAGAAAGAGATTCAGATGACATATTTGCATGGCAAGTTTACCTTTTTTTTAATTTACCTTTGACGGTCATTCAAGTTTGGTTTACAGTTTTGATCCTTTTTTCTATATTGATTATGTTGCCTCCTAGTGCTAAAACATATAAAGAACTTCCAATTGCAGAAAGGAAACAAGCAAGAGCATGGAATCCACCTAATAGAAACATATGGTTTATGAATAGATGCAGATTTGACCATTTTATCTGTTGTGCCCTTCAGTAAAAATGGAGCAATTTCGTCAAACCGATCAAACGATAACAAATGTAAAGCTTGAATGTGTATCGGAAAGTTTGCTATTAAATCCAGCCAAAATGGAATTATGTAATCACGTACAAGCAGAACAAAATGGCAAGGTATGGTTTGAATTGGCATCGCACAATTTCCTTAGAACTACCAACACAATATCTGATGGAAGCTGCTTTTCTTTGTAGTGAGATAAGATAATTTCGTTCGCACTTTCAAAACGTGGGAGTTCATGTTTAAATTCCGGCTAAGAAATCGGCAGACAACGAATAAAGGAATCTGTTGTCTCGTGTATGAATGAAGACAGTAACTTAACCTAGCTGTCAAGTCTCACGCTTTTGGCGTGAAAGTCAAGCTTTTCAACCCCAAATAACGCTCTTGTCTGTACTTTTGCATGATTGTGTGTCCGTCAGTCTGATACCATTTCGTATTTGAGAGGGAATGTAATTGTGTGATGTTAATAACATATCTGTGGTTAAATAGAATTTTTCATACATTCTCTTTGACGTCTATATTCGTCCACTGAAATTGAAAATATGACAAATTATAATTGCAATTATAGAGTGGTGTTTCCCTATGTACTTTTGTTTGATTAACTATTTATCTAAATACAAATGTAACCGCTATAAGTTAAACAAATCCATTTATACGGCAACATAAACAATGCAAGGATATGGAGTAAATGTACATGAGACAAAGTCTCTACAAATGCATGGTTAACAAGAAATTTAACAACGGTTTCATTGTTGTTTTTCATCTTGAGGTCACCATGAGACCTTCAACAATGAGCTTTGTTCATGCCTCGTAGTAAGTTCAACATGGCTGTCAATGTTTGAAAACATTAGAAACATATTTCCACAAGGTTCTTTAATTAGTCCATTAATAGAGTATAAAATGTATAAAATAAAATAATAACACCAGTAATTAAATTCAAACAAAAGACAATTTGTCAACGCCAACGTTAAGTTTTATTTCCATAAAATTACCGAATGATTTCATACTTTTCTTGTCGCTGGATACTGATTTTAGTTCTATACTGTTATTTTTAGTCTGTTTGCATATCTTCCTAAATAATTTTGTGTACTGTTTATGCATTATATCTCTGAATCTCTTGGCAAACAAACAATAGATGACGAAGTTGAGGGATGATTGGATTATGAATAGTAATCTTATTATGACAGCAGTGCGCGTAATTGCCGTAAAATCATCAAAGTATATCTCTTTTGTTATGAATGATATAATTATAACAAATGTGTAATGAGGAAGCTGGAAGAAAATTAGTACAACAATTAATACCGACACGTTTACTTCGTTTCTCTCTACTCTTTTCGTATGTTTTGACAACTGTAATGACTTCCTGTATGCACGTATTTTCCACAATAACACGAAGTTCAATACTAGTATCACAATACACATGAACAAACTTGAAATAACAAAAAAGCGTTCATATGTGGACCGAAACGAAAGAATTAATCCATTTTCTGGGTTCGAATTTAATAACTCTTCAGGGTTTTCATTTACAAGTAAAATTTCTTTTATTAACTGCGGAGTATGTACTACCAGACATAAACACACAGATACAGCTATAAGTATTCTGGTACGTTTAATTGTTAAACAGTTCCCTACTTTCATTGGAAACAGAACAGCTATGCATCGTTCAGCAGTTAAACATAACACGAATAATAAGCCGATATAGATTATATTATAACCGACAAACCGTTCTATAGTTTTCCGGATGAAATCTTCCCTTTCATCATTCGTTATTTGACGTAATTGTCGTTCTGTTGTAGTTTCTGACAATCTGTTTTCTATTTCTGTACTCTCGAAGTGATATTTTGATTCATACTCTGTATTGAATTTCATACAAGGTCCACAGGATCGATTTGATTTCATATCTAACAGCCATAAAATGCGATAAAACGCCGTGAAATTGAAATTGCTCATAAAAACATCATGATTGTTTTTGACTGTTTCTAGTGCTTTTACAAAACTTGTTCCTTTGTGATAAGATGTCACTGCAGGATGGACATCAGAATATATAGCATATATCATATTCAAAATATCATGAATGGCTAAAGCCTGGAGTAGACAAACTGGTGCGCAGCGCATAGACTTTCCACAAAGAACGACCAGAATTATGACGTTTCCAATCAATCCAAGTCCGATGAATACCGGCATAATGATTCCTGATGTAATGTACAAGAAACGTAATTCAGATAAAACATCATAAACTGACAAATCCATTATATGTCCATATAAAATATTGTTAGATTCCCTGATAGACTATCATGTTGACATCTCGGGTTTTGGTTTTAGCACCAATGTGTGCTTCTCTAATATCAATTTCATGTAACATCACTTCATCTTGTCAGTAGCTAATTGGAAATTTATCTGAAAATAGAAAAAAATGTCAGTGACAAATTGTAGTTTTTCCATGTTATCATAGTTTAATACAATGACAAGTTCATATTATATAATTTTCATCATAATTCAACAATTTAATGGGAAGACAGTGCGTATCTTTCATATCTTTGTCTAACTGAAAAACTTCTGCATCAAGGGTTTAGATATCATAAATTGATAGAAAAATTCTCTAAATTTTATCATAGATACATTGACTTATTAAAGAAATTTGGTTCTGAATGTAGGGCTTTTATACAACAGGGCATTTCAATTCCGAACTCCTTTGGAAATATCATTTACAAAGCGAATAAATTAAAAAATTGTCCTTCCAAACTCATTAATCCGTTGAACAAACATATTCATAAAGGATATAAATACAGCATTGCTGTTAAATCTTTACTTCTGTTTTTTGTCAACAACAATATTGATCAGCTCCAAAATGCTTTTTATCGTAAATAAATTTAAACATTTTTTCATATTGGCAGTATTTGGCATTGCACGATGTCATGTTCTTCTTTCATAATTGATGATGTTATACGAAATCTATTAAGAAGTATTTCAGTTGAAGTTCCATATGTAAGAAGGCTTGATATTATAGTCAGTGGAAATTATGTCCTTAGCTAGCTGTCAATTGTCAGGACAGTACCCATGTGTATTGTCTTTATGTTCTATGTACTTCATTGTACTTCATTGTCAAGGTACTTGTCTTGATAAGTTGGACCTTTTTTTAATTTGATCTTTATTTTACTGTGAGTCTTTTTGTGTATTTATTTTTAGCCATTCACCACACAAAGGGTTGGAGGGTGGAACCAAGAAAACGAGTTTAACCCCACCGCAATTTTCCCGCCTGTCCCAAGTCAGGAATATGTTGGTCATTGGCTTGTCCTTGTCTTCTTTCTTTATATTAGGGTTATTGGATGTGGTTTGTTTCCATTGATTTATTCACTTTTTTTTTTTTTNGGGGGGGGGGGTCATTTAGGGCTTGAAATATAGTATGAGGTTCCTCACTGTGTTGAAGACCGTACGGTGACCCCCCTAGATGCTTTGTTTTTGGTCGTTTCAACCTGGAGATGGGATGTTGTCTCCTTGACATTTACCCCCATTTCCTTTCATTTTCAAGTAGTATAAACCGCATTTCGTCAAAAACGGTCGCCAAATTATCGATTTCAAAATCATATTCGTTGTATTCGATGGATTTTCAAAATTAGAATAAAAAATTTATTAAAACTCATTAGTCCTTCATTTCATATGTCTTTCTTTTCTTTTTTCAAGTGGAATTAAACATCAATTTGTAAAAATAATCATTTTTACATATTACCCTTATTTGGAACTTTAAGACTAAGGATATCGAATTTTGAACAGATACAACATGATAAGGAGGAGCGGTAAATTTAGACCAAAGACACACGTTCTATTTTGGCGAATACCCCGACGTCCATGATATATCTGTTTAATTACACCGATCGAGTGTCTCTATCATTAAAACGCACAGATGACTCTGGGGCAAATACCACGGTGAAGGGGAATTTGCCAAAAAATAAAATGGCTGTTAACCAATCAGAATGCAGCTTACTTACATAGTACAACTTTTCTTCCTTACATTAAAAATGCGGTTTATACTACTTGAATGCATGGTTTGGTTTTCTTTGTAATGAGGCATAGCAATTACTTTTGGCTCTTCAGATATCCACAATAATTTGTCGAAATGGCCATTTGCAGAAATTATATGAACAGTTACTTCGGTTTTTAGCTCACCTGGCCTAAAAGGCCATGTGATCTTTTGCCATCACTTTGCGTCCGTCGTCCGTCAACAATTTCAAAAATCTTCTCCTCTGAAACTGCTAAGTCAATTGTAACCAAACTTAGCCTGAAGCATTACCAGGGTATGCAGTTTCAAAATTGTGTTCGATTTGTCCGAAGACCAACATGGCTGCTGTTACTACAAATAGAACATAGGGGTAAATTGCTGTTTTTTCCACATAACTCAAAAACCGTTACAGATATTAGAAATCTGACATGTGTTAAAAGTGATAAGCATAGCAAGATCTACCTGCCCTGCAATATGAAGAAAATCCAAAACCCGTCTTGGAGTTATTGCCCTTTTTCCGTAAAATTTTCAAAATTTGTGCATTTTTTATTTTTTATTTCAAAAAAGTTTAACAGATAGAGGTCAAGTGTAAATTACAAAAAGGTTCAGCATATCAAGATCTACCCACCCTGAAATTTTGAAGGAAATCCAAAAACCCTTGTGGGAGTTATTGCCTTTTTTCAATTTTCAAAATTTTCATATCTTTTATTTCCAAAACTATAGAAGATACAGGTTAAGTGTAAATTGATAAAATGTTTGCTATGCTGTCTGGACTTCAAAACTGGTGTTGAAAATTGTTCGTTGACCGCCATTTTCAAAATAGCCACCAAAAAAGGCGGGAAAATTCAACATTGTCCGATTTCAATGAAAGTTGGTTTCCAAATAGATATTGATGTTGCGACTTCAAAACCGGATTTGAAAATTGTTTGTTGACCGCCATTTTCAAAATGGCTGCCAAAAAAGGCGGGAAAATTCAACATTGTCCGATTTCAATGAAACTTGGTTTCCAAATAGTTATTGATGTTGCAACTTCAAAACTGATGTAAAAATTTGTTCGCTTACAGCCGTTTTCAAAATGGCTGCCAAAAAAGGCGGGAAAATTCAACATTGTCCCATTTCAATGAAATTTGGTTTCCAAATAGATATTGATGTTGCGACTTCAAAACCGGATTTGAAAATTGTTTGTTGACTGCCATGTTCAAAATGACCGCCAAAAAGGGCGGGAAAATTCAACAGTGTCCGATTTCAATTAAACTTGTTTTCAAAATAGTTATTGATGTCGCAACTTCAAAACTGATGTTAAAATTTTTTCGCTTACAGCCATTTTCAGAATGGCTGCCAAAAAGGCGGGAAAATTCAACATTGTCCGATTATAATGAAATTTGGTTTTCAAGTAGATATTGACGTTGCAACTTCAAAACCGGTGTTGAAAATTGTTTGTTGACCGCCATTTTCAAAATGGCCACAAAAAAGGCGGGAAAAATTCAACATTGTCCGATTTCAATGAAATTTGGCTTCCAAATAGATATTGATGTCGTAACTTAAAAATATGGTGTTGAAAATTGTCGTTGACCACCATTTACAAAATGATGTCTCAACTTCAAAACTGACGACGAAAGTGGTCCTTAGCAAGAACGTTTTTGAAAAAAAGCCCAACAAAGAAATATACTAAAACGTGATCAGACTTAAAAAACAGTTCAAGATATTGGTGGTGTTCGAACTACCAAAGTTTGGTGGACTGAATTTCAACTGTATAACTTAAAATGTGAGCTTGATTGTGACAACTGAAAGCCAGGTGAGCGATACAGGCTCCTCGAAGCCTCTGGTTATAAGGAGTATCTCCCTCATGCAAAGCTCTGTCCTTAGCTGATTTTGGCGTTACATTTAGATCATATTGGTCAGTTTTTAAACATCTTTGAGTTAATGGTCTTCCAAACGCCGCCGTGCGCGGTCCCGGCTTAAGAATAGGCCCGCAGCATCCTCTGAGCTTGGAGTATGAGCCATCCTAACAGAGGACCCCGAGGGAACCCCGGGATATAGAAATAGGACCCAGTATCTCCGGCTTGCGGGGTGTGACCCCTCCTAAACGGAGGCTGACCCCGAGGGTCCCGGGATATAGAAATAGGACCCATTCCGTGGTTGTGCGGGATTAATAAATACACAACCCATCTTTCGGATGGGATGTAAACTCAGGTCCACGTGTTGGAAGAAAGCCACACTTCCTGCACGTTAAAGAACCCTTGTTGCAAGCTCTTTTTGGGGTGGTCCGTAGGTGATCGGCAACAAGGCTAAATTCCCCGCCCTTGACGATTTCACCCTACTTTTCTAGTGGCAGTCAGAATTTCCCGTCCCATGGCCCTTTCCATACCCCAAAGTGATTATTTATTAACAAACTTGTTCTCGTCTTGATATAGCTGAAATATTGCTGAGTAGACGTTAAACAATATTCAATCAATCAATCTTCCAAACGTTTCAGTTTTATCTGCACTGAAGAGACATAAGTTGTCGAAATGCGCATATGCAGAAATTAAATGCACAGTAACTTCGGTATTTAGTTATTTATTAACACCGAGTCCTTCAGTTTGTTGATTTAATATTGACGGTATATTCACCATCCCAGTACTCGGTATATCTGTGATCGCTCTTGATCGAAAACCGGTTTTATTTCGAAACTAGCAATCATATTACAAAATAAGTGTTGTGAGATGGCTTATGGAATGCCAAAAAATAACGGTAAGAAAAATGGTAAACAGTCGAATTTGGCCAAGACAAAATTAGAATAAAAATAAAACATTTGAAATTAAAAGGTAAGATCGGGATTTGGAGAATGATCCGAGTATAAAATGTGTATACATAGATACGCTGGGTGAAATATAACGACTATAACACAGCAAAGAGTCGAAAAATTTGATAAAACTTGACTATTTTTAAATATAAATTGTTGGGGGCAAGAGAAGAAATGATTCTTGATAGGGATAGATGACATAGCGAAAACAACAATGAAAAAAAACAACAAAAAAGCTGCAGATATGTAAATAGAATGAAGTTTTGAAGAATTTGATAATAAAAACAAAATTAAGTATTATAGCAAACTGGTGGGAGAGTACACAGTAATGATAAAACAATTCCTTGATATTCAAAGTTCCAAGAAAAGTGAATTTTTAGTACGTGTACTTGTCCGTTTTTATTAGAACGGTCACCTGCATATCCGAGATAGAACCGATAGAGAAAAAATATATAAAAGAAAATAAAATTGGCATCAGTAACAAATAAGGACAAAGCTTATTACGTGAAGGATACCCCTTAGTTCTACAAGATTTATAAAGTTTAGATATAGCAGCTTTTCCAGTAGTCGTTTTCGGACTAGCGCCGTATTATTGGACAACAAGGTTTAATACTATTTAGAACTTGAGTCCACTAGTGGAGGCATTGACCAATTCATGATGGTTGAACAGTTCGACGTCAAGAACTGAAGTTTTCGCCAGCAATTGGTATCTTTCAAGTACAATGCATAACAATTCCTCGTTTCCGATCTTGCTAATCATGGTATGGTGTAGTTGTCCTTTTTCATCCAAACAATTGTATATATATATACTAATATCTGATATTTTATCTCACATCTAGCTCTTTGTGCATGTAGCCTTGGTGTATGTGATACTAATATGCCGTAATCGTGCTTAAGATTGTGTATTAAATGCTCATTAAACAAATGCATGATTTGTAGTCAACATAAGCTCTGAAGATGGCAATAAGTACATGACCTTTTCCATATCAACATGGCTATCATCTCGAGACTCCCATATCCCATATTAGCCCGAGGCGCTATAACCGTGCTGATATGGAAAAGGCCATGTCTGAATCTTTTTATTATATACTTCCAGTTAGGAGATATCATCACATTGGCTTGATATGGATATTTCAGAACGAGGTGGTCTGATATGGCCATATCAGACTGGGTATATGAAAAGGACTGTTAACTTCCAGCTATATTACATATGCAAAAAAGAACATATCTTCGGTAGGTATGTTTCTCTTATGATGCACGCTTATTCTCTATTCCTTGCACGAATAGATATTTGTGGTACATAACGAGACTTTGAAGCTGGAGTTAGATATGAACTTGTTGAATCTCTTTTACAGGAATTTCATTGGTCGAGCGTCAAGTAATAACACATCACGCGTGATCTGCTATTATTTTTTCGACGTTTTTATTGGACCACTGTGATTCTCGTTGACCGTGATTAACGTTACCTAGCATCGGTGTTGTTGTTTGAAACAAAAACAGTAGTTTGGGACTGAATATTATGAAAATCATAAGAGAAATAGTTTTAACATCTCGAAAACATTGTATATCGCTGGATATCAACTCTCATTATATAATTTCAAATATAATAAACTCGCCAAGGCTCGTTTATTATATTTTGAAACTGTAGTTGATATCCATCGATATACAATTCCTTCTCGTTATGAAAACGATAATATTAGAAAACTGTGACCTTCAAACTAGAACAATTGGAACAGATTTTGCCACAGATCGATAAACTGGACATGAACCTGTCCTATTTCATAAGTGCAACAAAAGGAAGCAAATTTCTATGATCTGATTACTTCTATAAATTCCTTCTGGTATCATGAGATTTATTAACAATGCATGAACTATTTTTATATTCATAACATGTATACCCGGTTTATTCATAGTCAAGGAAATCGAAGTCTAAACATGTATAAACGTAGGACAGATGTCCCATTGATACGACTTATTTATAGATAAGGCGGTATATTTAAGAATATTCACCCTCTCTATTCATCTCAAGGACTGTTGAATAACAAACAAATCAAACTATAAGGTTGATACATTCTATCTATGTATTTATGAATGTTTATGGCCTATAATGTCTTCGTTTGTTTGACAAATTAGTGACCGATGTACTTGCAAGAACAAAAAAGGCACCAACTTAATAACAAAATACCGAAGTTACTGTGAATAATTTGGTTTCTGCATATGGCGATTTCGCCAACTTATGTCTCTTTAGTACAGATCCCGGAACCGATTCGGTTTTCTGGGACTCTGACTACAGAGCTGCCGGACTCGTCTCCAGTTGGTAGTTAGGGTTATGCCCTGTCTATGCGGAGTAATCAGGTCATAATCCGGAAAACCTGACCGCTAACCATTGTACCCAAACTGTGTGGAGATACGCCACGCTCTATGCAGTATTAAGACACCTTCTCTTAGGAGAGCAGACGAACTGGGTGTCTTATAGGATGCTACATTACATGCCCGTACCCATTTCTTCCCTCTATCCAGTGGCAATCAAAACTCGATGCCCCCGTTCTCCCTTCTGCCTTTACTGATTTCATTCTTCCTTTACTTCATTAATTAACTTGTTCTCGTCTTGATATAGCTGAAATATTGGTAATTGGGGCCGAGTTGTCGTCAGCTTTCAATTCTATAGCAGTTTAATTGAAAAAAGTTATTTTACTATAATTACATTTCATGAATATTCATTTGAATTCGGTCAGTTTGATAGGTGAACATCGATCACGTGGCATATCAATGTGAAGTTGCAATTCCAATGAAACACATTTGACCACGTGTTTACGTGGCGGATGATTTTGTAAAAATAGAATCCCACTGTACATGATGTACTTCCCTGTAAATAAAGTTGTTTTTTTTTATATTTCGAGTTTAAAATGTAATTATAAGAATTGAATGCATTATTTTGAAGTTTCATCGGTACTATGAAAGGGTTGACCGGGCGCACATTTTAAAAATGAAGCGCTACCGCGCTTCATTAAAATGTGCTTCGGTCAACCCTTTCATATTCCAATGAAACTTCTAAATAATGCATTCAATTCTTAATTGACAAATTCCTCAACAATGCATCTTACCTTCAACCAGATAGAGCATCAATTAACTCTTGGCAAATGAAAACTTCATATAATGCTTCTAAATATATTGAAGGTATTGACCAATTAGTGTGCGTGAAAAGATTCATACCAAGTCTTGACATGCATATGTGATAAATTCAAATACTGAGCGCTTCAAACTGCTGTCAATCTGCCAACCAAATTAAATGAATGACAGCCTTGAAGGAAAAATGAATGAGGCAATAAGTAAAGCACTTAACTAATCAGAAAGTATTAACATTCAAGTCTAGTCTGTTTGACAATAGAAAGAGCTGAATTGCCATAAGCAATACGATTTAGCATCAATGATTAAAGATCAATATAACATAAAACATCTATTTTTATCATGACACAAACCAAATTCGATTCTAAAACTACATTTCTGGCCATGTTATGTCAGCCTTTTATTTTGTTCTTGTTGCTTACGTGACAAAACCCAACCTGTTTTCATTAAAAACAAAAATCTTACATTTACGTGTCTTTCTAATGCTGACAACATTTTGTAATAAATGATTTCAACTTGTAAAAATTATGATTTTTTCGTCGTTTGTTAACAGTAACCTCGGTATTTCGTTATTGTTTGTACTTACCAAGGCTTTCAACATTTAGCTTTTTTTATTTCTACAGTTAATCAACAATTTGTATTATGGCAACCCCACAATAAAAACCGTTCAGGTAAATCACATAAACGCTTTTTAGTCACTATAACACGACAGACTGATATTTAGGTTCACACTAACAGACAATGCGAAAATTAATATGAGGTAATTAGAAATAAGATAAAATACTGTCTCAAAAAATTTTATTTTATATTTTTACATGAGATGATATAAATGTTTTCATTTTTAGTCAGTTTTAAACTTATTTTCGTACTGGCAACCATGTTTGTTTCCATTTTTGTAGCAGGACGAAGTGTTCAATTTTTGTAAACTTTCAATACAGTTTGCTTCAATTTGCCTCCACACACCATTTCAGTACAATTTGCTTCCATTCCCCTCGTAATTTTCATAGAGTCTAGTGTTAACATATGTATCTGTAAATTACCTCCTATGCACCAAAATTTATTGACCTTTTTCAGTATAGTATCAGAAAGAAAAGGCTGAACGACACATTCAACTTGAGGGCAATGGATGGCCCTGACCCTTGGGCTAGGTCAATAGGCGCATTACTTTTCCGGAAATTTTTCAAATGTGGATTATTATGTTTCCGCAAATTAAAAGTTTACGATTCCGAAAATTTACCGGTTTCAGAAGGTGGCTTTCATCGCTATTTCAATATATTTTACAAGTTTTCACATAGATTTGATAACAAGGTTAAAATGCCGTATACGACACAAATTTTGAACTACTTTTTGCAATTTTATATAATATCAATCCATCATGGTAGCTGTTTCTTCATATATAATAGAACTTATATACAAAAAATGTTTCTTTGTTAAATAGAATGTAGAAAGACGAGTCAAATTAAGAGTATAAAAAACGGACTAGTGATACCACTTCAACCGAAATTTCAGTAGTCTCTCTTTAAAGAGGATTAGAACCATTTCCTTGATATAAGGTTCAATTAATTTCCAACATTATTGTGAAATAATTCATTTCTTTTATGAATAGAGACCTATTGATATTAAATACAGTTTCTCACATCTATTTGATCTATGGTGATTTAAAAATAGAATAACAACTTACAGTTTCGAAAGACATGTTTCCAGGTCTCTATGGCATTGCGTGCTATTAATATGTAAAAATTATTACATTTGTTAGTCTCTTCCCTTCCCAGATTTACGAGCAATGTAATCAACGATTCGTTAGCGTAAAAGTTAACATTTTGCTTTTGACAGAAAGTTTTCAGACTGAAAATAATTTTCTGTTAGACAGTTTGTGTCCATATATAACCTGGGAAAACAAAATAATTTGCCATAAAAATGATTATTTTTTATTTATTCTTTGATTATATGACCGGGCATTTATGATCACGTAATAGTATCAGAGGAAAGCTTCGTGCCACATGGTAGAATGTAATATCCAATTACAACATAAAAATCAGCAAACACTAATAAAAACAAAAATTAGTAACTAACAATGAAAGATTACGGAGTAAATACGCATGGGACAGTCCCTTAAAATATATGATTTAACCAAGCAAAAGGGACAATGCTTTTATTTTTGTTCTTCATCTTGAAGTCATTACAACAAATTATAAAAGAAAACTTAATTGTTGAAAATTACAATCCCATACCACAGTTCACCAGGGCACTACACAACAAAAACATAAACAAGACAAACAACAAGCGTTAACATAGGAACTCGGGACAGCCGGACTTGGTACCGGCACTTGCAAAAGCCAGTGGTATAGGGTAAAATCGGTTCATTGGTACCAAAACCTCACCCTTCTATTTCCCATTCCCTATAGTCTGATAAACATACGAATAAAACCAAATTCAGATAGAAAAATAACTATGCCCAACTATCTTGAAAAAGAAAAGAACATGGCAAAACGTAATTTAGAAAAATGGGTCGAGAGTGCTTACTGTTAAACTGCCGGATAGCTCAAGGAATCTGGTCTGCTGGTAAAAAAAACTGAGTCGTCATGTATTTCAGTAGACATCGGTAGTATCAGTGAGAGGCCAGTAATAAAAACTTATTAAAACTCAACAAACACAAACAGATTGTTTGGATGGAAGTTTTTGAACTATAATATTCATGACACCTTTCATATTTTCATATTTCATATTTTGGGTAGATTTGAAATTTGGAAGGATTCCTTTTCTTGCATTGGTATGTTCAACAAATTTAATTCAATACCAGTTTTGACTTCATGAATACTGAAAGGAATCAAACAACGTTGATTTATATATCATCGTTTTGTTGATAGTCCAAAATGACAGACCTCCGAACATTGTCATCTAAATCAATATTATTATATGAAAATATATTTACGAAATTAATATTTTTAGGATTGTTGCACATATTTGATTTGATTTTTTGAAGTGATTCTCAGCCCTTTACACTGCATAATTTTAATGTTTATGCCCCGCCACAAGATACCCTCAGTCGTCTGTTTGTCTGTCCGTCCGTCCCCGAAGGTTTCCGACCGATAACTTATGAAGGAAAGAACATAAGGCCTTCAAACTTGGTATGTAAGCTGTTTGCCACAAAACTCAGGTCAAGCTTGATTTTAGATTCAGAGGTCCAAGGGGTTCATAGGTTATGCCCATTGAAACTTTGAAATTTTGCGAATTTTTGGGTTTCCTACTGATACCTTGTGAACAAAATAACATACTGTCTTCAAACATGGTATGCAAGTTGTTTACTATAAATCTCAGACCAAGTGCGATTCTGGGTTCAGAGGTCCAAGGGTTCTGGAGTTATACATATTGAAACTTTGAAATTTTGAAAATTTTAGGGTTTTCGACTGATAACTTGTGAATGAAATATCAAACTGTCTTCAAACTTGGTATGCAAATTGTTTACCACAAAATACAGGCCAAGTATAATTTATGGTTCAGCGGTACATAGGGTTCTGGAGTTATGCCCCGTATAATTTTGAAATATTGTGAAACTTATCATACATCGGCAAACGAATACCGAAACGAGAAAAGGAAAGGGGAAATTCTAAAATCATAAATCCAACATCACGGCAATTCACAAAAAACACGGATTAAGACAGTATGACAAAGACAAAACAAATTAACAAAATCATGTAATGAACCATTACTATTTTTATGTTTTGGTATACAATTAACCAATAACGCTAAGGGCGAAATTGATTATAGACAAGATGATGTAATGAGTTTGCCTTTTTCATCGGGTTTAAATTTGCCTTCTATTTGAAAACTAGCAGAGGTAGAGGTGAGGGTTTAATATTGAAATATTTACAACACGTAAACAGCTTCATTTTTCGTACAAATTTCAATATCTCAACGGCTTCTGATAGGACTTGTTATTTTTGTCAAATTTTAAACTTCTTTAAAACTTTAAGAAAAAAAGATTACATTTCATCATCAAAACATGCAAACGATGAACTGTACTATATATTAGGCTGATAATTTAATAATGAAAGGATAGTGAACATATAAACATGAAAGCAGCAATGGAACAACGCTTTTATTGATGTTTCTCGTCAATAAGAATTGTTAAGATAAGCATTGAAATTTCCCGTTGTTTTCAAATAATTTTAAATTGGAAAAAATAATAGAAAGAGATTCAATTATTGCGAAAATCCAAAATAAAGAACAACAACTGCATTTACAATTTATTACTCGTTTAATGAGCCCTGTTAGGAATTTTAGGCATTAATGCATTTTGTTTTAATTTAAAAAAGAAATGTACCTATAAGGTTTAAATTTTAGAAATACGCTATTGCAATTTAGTGTGTTAAATCCAAAGTTCACTCTTTTTTGATGAATAAAATAAGAGTTACGCCATTGGGTACCTAAACTTCATAAGAATCCATACAAACAGAGATTCATTGCCGGGTCTTCCAGATACACCACTGAACCTCTTTTACAGCTCCTCACTACTTTGTTGACCGCAGTCAGAGATGGCCTGAAAAATTACTATAAAAAAGCTTACTCCAAAAGCGGTGTGAATCAAATGTGAATTCTTAAAAATTCAAAAGATCTCCTTGAACAGCTATCCTCAACCAGTCTTACCTATTGCCATAGCATTCAAACTTTTGACTTTTCTACACTATAGATTTCACACGTTTTGGTTAATGGACTTCCAAATGTTTTGGTTTTATCTGCACTGATGAGACATAAGTTGTCGAAATGCGCATATGCAGAAAATAAATTAACAGTTACTTCGGTATTTTGAGATTTATACAACCCTGCCACATAATAAACTGAAAACAGTAATTGCAGATTTAATACATCAATGTTTCTGCACAAAAAATGGAGAACGCAGATACACCTATTTAGTTAAAGGGAAAGACAAGACATATTTTGTTAAGAACCACACTGATTCAAACAAGGAGAACATTGAGACTGACGTAATTAAAATGGTAGAATTTTTGATCGACAATATTTTTATCGAATTCGGAGGTCGTGTTTTCCAATAGACAATAGGGATTGCTATGGGAACAAACTGTGCGCCGCTTATAGCTGACCTTTTTCTTTACTCGTATGAAGCTAAGTTTTTACAAGGGCTTATTCAAAGAAAACAAAAACATTTAGACCAGTCCTTTAATTTCAGCTTCCGCTACATAGACGATGTACTTTCTCTTAATAATCCTAAATTTAAGGAGTATTTACTTCAGACCTATCCCAATCAGCTTGAAATTAAAGAAATAACTGAAACACCTACTTCAGCTTCGTACCTAGATATTTTGTTTATATATTGACGAAGATGGACGTTTGAAATCTAAGCTATAAGACAAGCGTGATGATTTTAATTACCCAATTGTGAACTTTCCCTTTCTTAGCAGTAATATACATATCTCTCCAGCCAATGGCGTGTACATTTCACAGTTGATTCGTTACTGTCGAGCGTGTAGTTTGTACAGTGATCAAAAACAATGTCACAAAGCTGCTTAGTCAGGAATTTGTTCAACCTATGCTAATTTCATCCCTCAAAAAATTCTATGGCCTTCACCATAACATCATTGAAAGATATGACGTGTAAGTATCCCAAATGAAAGTGGACATTTTCAGCTAGATTCACGTCTTCCCGGTTTTGACTACCGACTTCGACATTTTCCCGGATTGAATCGCTCACAGTATGACGGGTGCTGTTAACAGAGCAGGGCATTCTTATGAGCACCTGATGTCACTCTCAGTTTCACTGGAGTTCTCACTGTGAGTGAATTCGTTTTGAATATTGTAATTTCTATTTCTGTGCTTTGTATCTGTCTAACGTCGTTGTTGTCTGTATTTTACGAGAGGATATGGAGTAAATAAACATGAGACCATAACGCATATGTTAACTCCAACTGCTATAATTTTAATGAACTGTATGGCCATTTCGGAAATTAATTCCTCATCAGCAGCACTAGAACCCAAACAAAGGAAATCCATATTCAAAAATGTTTAAAATGCATGAAACCAAACGAATTATGAATATCAAATATAGCTAAAGGACAAAACTGTGTCTAACGTCATTGTTTTCTGTGTTCTCGTTTTGGCCGTGTCTTTGGACTTCGATTTTTGTAAATTTCACTCCTATGTTCTTTCGGTATTCCACTGCCGTTATAATTATAAGTATTACTTTTTTCTTTATTTCTTTTTTTGTTTTTATTTTATTTCTTGTCTTATAATTTTGTATACAAATTCTGGGAGAGATAGATGTAAAAGTGTTGATTGCAAAAATGATACTTGTATGGTTTGTCATTTCAACAAGAATGTTTAAATCTATTTCATGCAACTATTAAGAAGACATTTCTCTTTTCTGCTACTTTCTCACATTTTTATGTTTTTCTTCTATAGGAGATACAATGTAGAGGTAAGGTCGTAATATGAAAATTTACAGCAAGATTAGTGCTTCGTTTTTAAGGAACAGTCATGATGTGTTCGTCACTCCCTTAAATAGGATACTAATTATTTTCGTGATATTTGTCAATTTTGCTCATTAGGTGTGGTTATTTGTAAACAGCAAAACATTCACTCAATTGGCAACGTTCTTGTGTCTTTCATCTGCTTTCCATCGTCCGTTTATAAGCTTTTAGTTTAAAACGATGAAGTAAATCAAGAAGTATTTATGACCTTGTTGAATATTTCTCATTTTTCAGTCGTTTAAGGACACTGCTGCAAACTACAGGACAGTTATAACATATGGAGGTAAACATAAGTATGACATCTACGAAGAAACCATTGAAGCATATTAAAGGTTACTCGTTTAATTTGAATAAGGGATAACATAGGTTAAGTTATGGCTAGTTTCGGCATTATGTGCAACTTGAAGGGAATTCCTGTCTTAATTTTCTATGAAAGGTGATCTGAAATAAGGTTTATTCATAGGGTTTCTTCGGAGAAATAAGAGATTTTGTTGTAACTGTACAACGCAATGCACAACATCAAGGGAATATTTGAACCATTTCTTATTAGTTGCTTGTTATCAGAGGAGTTTTTTCTGTAATATGTCTCGGATCAGCTCGTTAAAAACGGTTTGTTTTACCTGAAGGATCATACGTAGCGTCTTGTCAGGTATGCCTTCTTGGTCCCTATTAAATCTGGAAATATTACAGAGGAGGTTAACGGGAACTTTTACAACGGTTTATTATTTAGTTGAGGTATTGATGTATGCTAATTCGGATAAAAGTATGGATGACTCCTTTCGATATCGAAACATTTTCATAGTGTCCACATCTCACTATTTTATTATGCCAATTTTTTCTTGACTCGGCAAGTGCGCTGTTGTTCATATTTCGTGTTCGGGAATAGATTGTGATTTGTCACTTTATTTCATGTTTGTTAAAGATCTCGCATACGTCATGAGTAAAAATTAACATGGATGAAGCGGTGATCGATTGACATTTAGCAATCTTTCTTAAAAAGTGCTTGGGCCTTATTGAACTTACTGTTAGGTATGGGCAAAGCGTATTGCTGAAGTGAAAGCCTCGTGGTGACTTCGAGATTAAGAATAACAATACGATGTTCCATAGCTTCGGTTTTCCACGTATTTGTAGAGACTGTTTCGTGTACATTTAACCCATATCCTTTCAGTGTTAAAGGACACATTTTTTTCGAACAAATTCAGAAACAGATATAAAAGAAAATTGAAGATAAGGCGTGATATCAGGTGTTTTGAACTTGTATTGAGAAGGAGAATGACCAACAAAGTCTAATTTATTCAATACAAAGCGTGAAATTAGATGTTGATATAGCGACCATGACTACCTAGCTTCCTAAAATTATTAATTTTACTCATGTCGCACTAAAATTCACTTATTTATACTATTCGTCACTTGTAAAAGTTGATTAAAGAAATAAAATTTGATTTTACTTGCTCAGATTTTGTATACTAAAATGAAGTTACAATGAAATACAATCAATCTAAACTATAAACCTTTTCACTTCAATTTTATTTCACTTCCAATAATTAAGCACATCGCTAAGAACTTTAAACTTTTCTATCTCGCAAAGTTTCTTTTAAAATTGATTGATATACTTTTGGTATTCTTTTTGCCTCCACAACATTTGCGAAATGCATTTATTAAGACAAATGTAGAAGTGTTAGCCTTTTTGAAGAAGCCTTCAATCATAAATGACGAAACCCTGTCGTTTTTAATTATGTACTGCCCATTTTATAATTTATGTTGTGGGAAGGCAGGACTTTTAATTAAGTAAGGTCAAAATTAGATTTTTTTTAAAAGTAGGGTACATCATTTTTTCTACTTTAAATGCTACCATACCCCAAGAAAATTAAATGACCTGTGCAACACCCCTTTTTAAGCTCTTATCTGATGCATGGTTTAGAGATTCATTTAATTTCCCCTATCTAACAGTAACCTGATATAAAGTTACTTGGGAGAGTTTTTTCCTTGAATTGATTGAATTTTCCAATAAATCTTTGCAAGTTTTAAAACTGTAAAATTAAGCCCTAGTTGCTATCAACTTATACAAAGATACAACAGTTAAATAAAAAAGAAGTTGCTTCCTTTGACCGTTAATTCTTCAAGAATTACCATTTATCTTGAAAAGGTCGAAATTTTCTGATATTAATTTTTTAACTGTAAATTTGAGCCCCAGTTGCCATCAACTTATACAATACTACAAGTGTTCAAAAATATGAAGTTGTTTCCTTTGACAGTTAATTCTTCAAAAATTACTTGGCAAAAAAAATTCTTCAAAAATTACTTATTTATCTTCAAAAGGTTGAAATTTTCTAATATTAACGACACATGAAAACAATAAAAAAAAGAGTAATCCTTTAAAGGTTTACACCAATTCTAAATGCATGGAAAGATTCATAGTATGTCTAGACATCCATAAATAATCTATTCAAATACTGAAAGCCTCAAACCGCTGTCAACTTTCCGTCCGATCACTACTATATGATTGACAGTCTTAAAAGAACAAACGAATGAACAATTTTAACTAATCAGAAAATTTTGATCTTTTCCATTAACATTTAGTCTGCTTGACAATGGCGAGACAAATAATATGAAATAATTGCTGTTGGGGAAGGTGGTTAATCATCACTGAAGAATCGATATAACATTATTTTAAAATAACATTTTTACCATATACTGTCAGTGTTTTATTTGGTCTCTTTTGTTAAAAGTATACAAAACCAAACCTGAATTTTTTTCAAAAAGAGTTTTGTCTTTTTTTGATATCGATACTTTATTGATTTGTTGCGAAACGGTGTATCGCCCTTGTGAACATTTGGGCTTTTCAGACGATAGAGCTACAGAATTTGCCCTTTATGAAAATACAGGAACCGTTTCTGGCGATCTGGTGCGTATGTTCGTACTATGTATAATATCAATCAATAAGCAGAATTTAACTTTAAAAGTTGAAAGTATGTAATACGTTAAATTTCTACTATTATAATTATATCTTTCTCTGTTAGTTTTTCAAACAACAGCAGTAGAATACAGAAGGAGCAAGGGAAGCGATTACTACAAAAATCGAAGTCCAAAGACATGGCAAAAACGGTAACAGAGAAAAACAAAGACAAAACAAGGACGTGAGACAGCTACAATGCACGAAAATAAAAAAGATAACATTTAGAACATTAAGAACTAAATGTGAACTCCCATGAAAACCGGGAGTGACATCAGGTGCTCCGGAAGGGTAAGCATGTCCTGCCTGTCAAGGATTTTTATAGCAGCCTTTCAAGTTGATATTGAAGTATTTATGTAGGGAAAATTAATATCTCTGCGGAAAACGAATACTCAAATTTGTAGCAGAGAAGATTTTTACCCCGTTTGTTTATAAAAAATGGCATTTGTTTGTTTGTTTTTTTTTTTTGTTTTTTTTTCTTGTCATTCTAACATGGCCCTGAGTTGTTTTTGCAAATACTTTATGGCTAGTTCCAGTGGGGATAAATATATAAAACTAATGACAACAAAACATTTCTGGGCATGGTTAATTTCGATTTGCCTTTTTTTCAATTGTCAACAAATGATTCGGCATAATTGAGTTGGATAAAGAGAAAAATTGTGAAGGAAAACAGGAGAGTAAACAATAGCAACTAGATTTTTATTCATTGAATTGTCATCATTTTTACGGAAATTATGAGATAACCATACTGTATTTTAGGATCCGAGGGGTAAATCTTAGATTCTGAATATCCTAAAATACAGTTTGGTTATCTCTATTCTAATGCAAATCCGCAAAAAAGATTTAAAAAATGTTCTAACTCAATTTTAAGATTACAGGAAGATTGGTATGCATGTGTGCCATTACGTTGCTATTGGTTCCAACAGTAAATCGTGGATTTCACACCCTGAAAATTTTGACGCCATCCAATCAAAATTAGAGTTACAAACATAAGTGCATTAGAATTCCTGTTTTCCTTTTTTCCGTAATCTCCAATTTGACTTTTCAAACGTTACAAACATAAATGCATTAGAATTTTTTCCCCGTGATCTCCAATTTGACTTTTCAAGAGTCCCTGTGAACAGAGATTCATTCCGGGATGCTGGACCCCTGTCTAGGCTCCTTGCCGCTTTGTTGGCTGCTGTTTGGGGGTGGTCTTTGGGGGTTGCTGCGAGGAGCGGCATGAGTAGATTGTGGGTTCTTTGGGCTCTCCTCAGGCAGTCTCGCATGCTGCAATGGCAATAAAGCGTTTGGTTTTTCTGCACTTAATACAACTTACAACACAAACTTTGGGCAGTAATTTCCGATCTGGTACATCAATGTTTCTGTGCCAAGGACGGAGAGCGCGGGTGTTCTTGTTTGGTGTTAGATAAAGATGGAACATATTTTGCTAGGAACCATGCTTGGTCGATGATGAGGTGCAGGGCAAGTGGCGTGGTAAAGATGCTTTAATTTTTTATCGACGGCGTTTTTGTCGGATGCGGAGGCCGCGGTTTTCAATAGGCGGCGGGGGTTTTTTTTGTGGGAACAGGCTGTGCACCACTTTCGGCTAACATTTTCCTTTGTTCGTGTGAAGCAAGGTTTTTACAGAGGCTGATGCAGCGGAGGCAGGTGCAACTGGCCCGGACTTTTAATTTCGGCTTTAGATATATAGACGATATACTTTCTCTTAATATCCCAAGATTTAAAGAATATTCATATCGGATCTACAACAGTGAACTTGAAATTAAATAGACAACCGATACACCAAGTTCTGCTTTATACCTCGACCCTTTTTTATACATTAATGAACATGGGCGTCTGAGGTCTCAGTTATATGACAAACATGATGATTTTGACTTCCCAATTGTGAACTTTCCCATCCTCAGCAGCAATATACCAACCTCCCCAGCGTATGGAGTGTATATTTCACAATTAATTCGTTACTGTAGAGCTTGTAGTTCAGACAGTGACTTTGTGGGAAGAACAAAAGCACTGTCACAAAAACTGCTGAGTCAGGGCTATGTTCAGCCGTTGTTACTTTCATCCCTTCAGAAATCTAATGGCCGTCACCACGACATCATAGATAGATATTAAATGTAGGTGTTACAAAAGAAAACTTACATTTTCAGTTAGATTCATGTCTTCTTGCATTTTCATTACCGATTCTTACTTTACTCTGGATTGACCTACTGACAGTGTGACGGGTTCTGTTTACAGAGCAGGACATTTTTACCCTTCCGGAGCAACTGATGTCTCTCTTGTGAGAGTTCACACTGTTAGTGCTTTAGTTTTTATTTATGTACTTGTGTTTTGTGGTTGTGTAGCGTCTCTGGTCTTCCGTCCTTTTCTTGCTTTTGCCTTGTCTCTGGACTTTGATTTATGTAATCTTGTTCTCTGTTCCTTCGGTATTCTTCTGCCGTTGTTTTTTTTTCCAAACAGTGCTGCTTTCGAACGGGACGTTATAAAATTTATGATGACGTCATCAGATTGAAAGAACACATCTCTCAGGGATTTATGCCAATTATGCCTCACTTGCTAAGAAGGAGTCAAATTAACACCTCTGAATTAATTGCAAAAAATATAATGTGTAGAGGACAGATAATGATAGGTGGCGTGCCGAAAGAAAACGTCCAAAAGTTGTTGTACAACGGCGTGATTTGTGCTTGTCAAAAATATAATGGCGAATACAAGAAGCCAAATTAGAATTATGGCAATTCCAGTTTTATTTCACATGTACTTGCATATTATTTTATTATTAGTCATTATATTTAGCCTATTGTCTAAATTTATGTAGATTCTAAAACCTATGGTTGAACTCCCTCCATCGTGGTTTTGTCCTTAGCCATATTTGTTATTACTGATTATTCGGATTTAGTTTGGTTTTATGCATTTTAAACATTTTTGAAATTATGGATTTCTTATGTTTGGGTTCTAGTGCTGCTCATGAGGAATTAATTTGCAGTTGGAGTTAACAAATGTGTTAGATTCTCATGTTATTTACTCCATATCCTTACGTAAAATATTTAATCAACAATTGTATTAGAAGCTTGAATCACAATCAACGACATATTTTTTTTTCATGGCCTATTTAAGTTGTTTTATTTACAATTTAACATAATTCAAATCAGTTATGCTTCTTTACACTGTGAAAGCATTTTTATGTAGGGGTAATAACAAAATTACCGAATAGAATTGTCAAGAGCCAGATCACGTGAGGTAGAAAGGCAAAGCAGGTTGGAGCCATCAGTCGAGTTGTAGTCGTAGAGTAGTATAGAAATAGTATAGAAATACAATAAGTGATTTAGTTATCGAAATAAATACCAAAATAAAATGAGAAAAAGGTAGAATACGACTTTAACTGAAATTACTGTTTTAGTGGGATTAAAAAGGGTACTTTACAGCTAGAATAATAGTTTTAATGAATTTCTTGTTCAGGGCCTAATAGAATTATTATTTTGTTGTGTTTAGAGACATATTCTGCATTAAACAAAAATAGTTTTTTACAACAGTCTGATCCATGGTGATATAAAAATAGAAGTGGTAGCAATTTACGATTTCAAAAGACATGTTTCAAGGTCCCTAAGGCATTACGTGCTAGCCTTCATCAATATGCATATTTTGTTTCCTCCCTTGCTTTCTATAGTTTACTACCAATGTTATAAATGATTCGTCAAGTTGGTTATATTTGCTTTTTACAGTTTCTGACAGATTAGACAATTTTCATTTTCTTTAGGTCGAGAATTTTGCCCGCCAACAATTTACTGCACGGGACGTTTTGTTAACTTTTAACTTCGTCGATGATTATTTGAATTGGAAGCTATGATTATAAAAAACTATTAATATTACAACTTGCAAAGTTTCTCAAAGAAGATGGAATGTAATATCCAAATGAAGGAAAAGAATAACAACAAACCAAAATTAACATTAATTGCTTCTCAGGTTAGAACTTTATAGACAATAATTTTTATTCCTTGGAAAGATTTTTGTAAATGTTGAGATTTTTTATTTCACAAATGTGATTCAGTAAATATGAAATGGGGTAATAGCAAAATTACAAAACCAAAATGTTACTGGCCAAAGTCTAAACTGGCAAAAACACAAAGCAGGTTGAAATTCACAGGAAAATTGTACACCACAATGGTCCTGACTTGGTACAGGAATTTCAAAAGAAATGGTGCGTTAAACCGGTTTTAAGGTACGCCAAACCCCCTTTTCATTGCGTTAGTGTCCAGTAGCATCTCAACAGTAGTTGCTACTGAAAGGTCATAGACAGTAAAAGAAATATTCATTGCAGTGAAAAGTAAAAAAAAATCTTGAATCACAACCTGGACCGAACCTTGAAAAGTTTCCACAAAAGACTGATTTCTATCAAAGAACTTTTTTAATGATCGTATGAGACGAAATTTATTGAAGGTTTCATAAATAAGATGGTCACAAGGGTGACTATGTCTAATTGGGAAGTCTCCCGTATAATTTAATTATACTGTAGGCTGAAATTTTTATCAGCTCTATGAATGACACTAGTGCTAGACCTCTTGATAGCCCTATAGGCAGCATGACAATGTATTGGAAAGTCAATATTTTGCGATGTTAAATCCCAAACATTTCATAGTATTACAGACAGGAAGTTATTATTTGAAGATTATATGTTCATATATTAAATTGACTTTGATTTTTATACCAGTAATTCATGCCAAAAATATCAATTGTTGAATATTTAGGTCAAATATGTAACGCTGTGGTAGCCCATTTATCTGGAGCAAATCCCCTTCTTTTTATAATGCATATCAGAGGTGTGCAATGTACTATTACTGTCATTACTCAGTTTTTTTAATTAAATACTAGTTGCTGAAATTTCAAAAATAGGCCACTTCAGTTGAAGGTTAGGCATTTTGATGTGTCCATTTCAAATATTCAAGGTTAACTCATGGGTAAGATATACTGCGCATGTAAAAAAAAAAACGGTTTCCTGTTGCAGTGACAGCTATTTCAGAAGTGGAGTTTGAGCAATTGATATTTACCTGTTGTTGAATCAAATTGAAATTTTTGTTTAAATTTCTTCTTTTGCTTTTTCTCCCTTATTTTACTATCTTTTAATCGGCAGATGTAAAGCAATGATCGGCACAAATGAAAGAATTTACTAAATGCAGATTGGTTTTCGCAAGGCTTTGGGGCACAATTAACTTTTGATTGTTTTTTTTCAAATATCATTTTAAATGGCGTTAACACAACATATTTGGGGACGTATTTATATCGCTTTGCTGAAGTTTTTTTTTTTTTTTTTTTTTTTTTTTTTTTTTTTGAGTTATAAATGTCTTGAGCGCAAATCGTTTGAATATTTAGAATGTATTATTCAAAGCGACCAAAAACACGTTTGAACTAGAGTTTCTGTACTATGCGGTGCAACAATAAAAATACAAACACTTCGTATGATTATTTGTATATACAGTATTTAAACTTTATAACAAGAATTAACAAATACTTGTATTTATGTTTTAAACATTTAATACCAAATAACAAAATACCAAAGTTACTGTAAATTTAATTTCTGCATATGCGCATTTTGACAACTAATGTCTCTTCATTGCAGATCATATCAAAACATTTGGAAATCCATATACTGAAATATGTGTAAAATCTGATAGAGCACAAATTACCAATAGAATTTAGATATGAAAGCCAAAATCAGCTAAGGACAGAGCTAATAAAATAAGGATTAAAGAAAAATCTTACCTTAATTTTTTTTATTGATTTATACGATCACGCTTCCAAAAGTTTCCATTTTGATTTGTTTTCTGCATTATAAATATTCCTGTCTCCGGTATGATACCAATTTGTCCATTAATACTGTATGATGATAATATCAAATCTATAATTACTCTATAGCTGTATATGTCATTATCATACAGAATCTTTCATACAATATGTGATTGCGTAGGCATTTTATGTGATGTTGCGCAAAACGAATTCATAGAAGCATATCCGGAGCTAATTAATAGTGTTCTTTTACACTATTCGTGCTGTCCCGTTTCCTTCTATCGATTGTCATGGTCATTGAAAAACTCTCAAATGCTTTAAAAACAATAGAATAATGGGGGCAATAGCTAAATTACCGTACAGACTTGAAAAGAGCCGAAGTCCATGTGACAAAAAGACAAATTGGGTGGAAACCACCGGAAAAATTGTCGACCACAATGGTCATGACTTGATACAGGCATTTCAAAATAAATGATGGCTTAAACCGGTTTTATGGCACGTCCCTTTCCATTGCCGAAGATTCCGTTAGCAACTCAACAGTGGAATGATAATCCCAGTACTAAGTAAAATTGATGTGGTAAAAGATCTGGTGGGTGGCGGATTGGCAAATGTCATACAAGACAAATTAAAACTCATGACGCATGTTACTCTAATCCTCAATCTTAAAAAATGTTATAGCTTTTTTTAAATGCATTTTTAAATATTATCTCCAAAAGAAAAGTTTACTCGTTAAAGAAACATGTTTCAATTACTGTTCCTCTTTAATGTTTTCATTGAAAGAACCGATTCCTGTCGTTATTTTTGTTTGTATTTTGTCTTCATTATTGTTTATCTCGTGCAGTTCGCTTGTGAATTGTGGCATGTGATTATAGTTTTTTGGCCATTGTAGGTGTTTACAGTTATCCTGTTTTATTGTAATTTATTGCATAAACAATGAAAGGTTATGGAGTAACTGCACAGGTGACAAAGTCTAGATTCATGGCAATGCAAAGCAATGGAGCAACGCTTTTATCGTTGTTATTCCTCTTGAAGTCATCATGAGTTCCTCATAAATAATTTTGCTGTTACTTCATAGTTAGTTCAAGACGGCCTGTATTTTTATACGGCAAATAGAAAAGTTGAAAGTTGTGCTGGTAACTATTTTCCATTTTCATTTTATTATGATTATTATTATTAAGTCTCCCAAGTGAAGTTTGGGGAGATTTATTGTTTTTGCTGCGTTATTTTTATTATTCTTCTTCTTCCGTTCTGCCTGAAGATTGTTCAACCCAATTTTTTGACACTAGTGATCCAAACTTGATGAAACTTCATGGGATGAAAGATACTGATGCCTAGATGGCCGCCATTGCCATGGAAATGGACAAAAGGGGGGGGGAATCAAAGTTCTCAAAATTGGATGAAATTTTACTGACAGGTTGCCTAGCATGTGAAGAAATGGGTTTCTGTCTCAAAGACTTTCAAATGTCGATCGTTGTTATGGTAATGGTGAAAAGACGAGAAAAGCAAAGTGTTCAGAATTGGATTAAATTTTACAGGAAGGTTGCCTTACATGTGTAGGATTGGGTCCCGGTCCCCAAGACTTCAAAATTCCGACCGTTACAATAGAAATGGTAAAAAGGGCGGGGAAATTAAAGTGTTCAGATGAAATTTTACAGAAACAATGCAAAATTCTTGTATAATTGATTTCTGGTCTCCAAGACTTCAAATTGTTGACCGTTGCCATGGAAACAGAAAAAGTGGGAAAATCCAAAGTGCTCAGAATTTTATGAAATTTTATTTGACAGGTCTCACCTACAGCCTTTGAATTCTAATATGGGAGCTCGTTTGGGAGACTTCTTGTGTTTGTATACTAACACAATTAATCCTTGTTTTATTATTTTCATTGTACTCGTTTGCCTTTGACCGTATTTTTGTCACATTTGTGTATTTTTTGCGGCGATATTCTTTACATGTTTTTCTTCATTTTCGTTGCTTTTGAATATGTTTAGTTGCGACTTGTTGTAATAATGTGCAATTATTGGGATTACTGTAATTATTTTTCAATATATCAATCAATAATGGTGTCTACGTATTATTTTGTCATATGCAATATTGATTAAAATTGCTTTTGCAATTATTATATATGAAATGAAATATAATAATTGCAGTTGTAATTTGAAATCTTTATATTTTTACACTTGAACTATGGTTCATTTGAAACAAATGTCTTGGGGCATTTTTGTCTGATTGTTTACAAAATTGAAAATCTTTAAAAAATGAAAAGCAACATTTTTCAACAAATTGTATGTGATTCATGCTTGAAAGCATAATATTCTTAAAGGAAATACAAAATGTTATGACCGAAGTTGGCTGTCAGGAAGAGAAACATATAGGTAGCATTTGAAAATAGTCAACTTTAAACAATGCTCAATATGAAAAAGAAAGGATATGGGGTTAATGTCAAGGGGACAACATCCAATATCCAGGTTAAAACTACCCAAAACAAGGCATCTAGGGGGTCACCGTACGGTCTTCAACACAGTGAGGAACCTCACGCCATATAGCAAGCCCTAAATGGCAGCCAAAAAGGTAGAAAAGTGAATAAATCAATGGAAACAAACCACATCTAATAACCCGAATGTCAAGAAACTAAAATTTCATAAGAAGACAAGGACAAACCAATGACCAATATCTTCCTGATTTGGGACAGGCGAAAAATTTGCGGAGGGATTAAACTCGTTTT
>MJUU01021792.1:241856-260100 GCA_002080025.1 Modiolus philippinarum
AAAAAGTGAATAAATCAATGGAAACAAACCACATCTAATAACCCGAATGTCAAGAAACTAAAATTTCATAAGAAGACAAGGACAAACCAATGACCAATATATTCCTGACTTGGGACAGGCGAAAAATTTGCGGAGGGATTAAACTCGTTTTTCTTGGATCCAAACCCCCCACTCTGTGTGGTGAATGGCTAAAAATAAATACACAAAAAGACTTACAGTAAAAATCAAACTAGAAAAAAGTCCAACTTATCAAAACGAGTACCCTTACAATGTAGTACATAAAATATGAATACAATATACACGGGTACTGTCCGGACAAATGCTCGCAGTTACTGACAGCTAGCTAAGGACATAATTTCCGTTGACTATGATATCAAGCCTTCTTATATATGAAACTTCAATTGAAATACTTCTAAATTGATTTCATATAACAGCATCATCAATTATGAAAGAAGAACATGATATTGTGCAATGCCAAATACTGCCAATAAGAAAAAATAGTTTATATTTAGTTATGGTGTAAAGCATTAAGGACCTGATCAATTTGTTTGCCAACAAAAACCAGAAGTATAGATTTAACAACAATGCTTTATTTATATCCAGCTTGTAGGCTTGTCTTCAATGATGAACTAATTTCTGTGATAATTCCAAGTGTGCTTTTTCATGTTAAACCTACTATACAAGACGGACATCAAGCGTGTTTGAATGTCATTAATCAATTAATTATTTTGTTATTAATTACATTGTTCTTTTTTCAACACTGCATTAATAACTGCATTGGAAAATGAACAGTGACTCTGTCTTACTAAATACATATATTGCATGAAAAATCCAATATTACCTTAAGGATTCTGAAAAAATAAAAGAAGTTAGGCCAATCAGACATTTTACATTACAGGCTTTTATTTTTCGCCGATAACGCTGATAAGTATGAGAAGCGATGTTGCTGCATTTATTCATATATTTTCATTTCATTTTTCGAGAAAAGACATTAATTATTTAAGTAGCCATCCCAATAACTTAAATTGCACATGATATGGACATACTATCCCATTTTGTAAAAGAATTAAAAAAAAACAGAAGGAACGGAAAAGATGTCACTAAAATATTTGATTATAGATAACCTTGCCTGTTATGAATAACAAAATACTGAAGTTACTGTGGATTTATTTTTTGCATATGCGCGTTTCGACAACTAATGTCTCTTCAGGGCAGATCAAATCAAAACATCAACCGAAACATACTGGACACTTTTCAACACCATTAATGGCGTCATTAAGGCATTTAAGATGATCATTTATAGTTTGACGAATTTGGAACATTAAATTTGAAACATTTGAAATTAGCATATGGAATTAACCTTTCGACAGATAATTTAATTTATATAAATATATATAAATATATATGTTCGATATTTAACAATGAATTCCACTGAATAATTTGTGCTAGGGACAGTCTTAAACTTTCTGTGAGGTACGGGCGGAGAGTAGTGTTGACGGCCTAAGGCAACAATGAAAACGTTGTCCATTGCTTTTTTGCCACGTTTGTATAGAGACTTTTCTCGTGTGCATTTATTCCATATTCCTTCATTGTTTATTTACGTATTATTCAATTCCCTCTTAAGACGGAATAAGTGGAAAAGTGCAAAAAAGATGGTCCTGTCCGACATATATATTCTATTATATGTCTAGCTATATTGAGTTTTTCCTTTGGACCACTCTTTTTAAGATACTAAAGCACATCCGTGTTAAAGTGTGAGATATATTTTGGTATCATGATTATTCAGAATTTTTATCCAGTGCCATTTTTTAATGTAAAACTAACACAGAAAGACATAAAATGTGTTATGATACATCGGCAAACTAATACCGAAGCAAAATAAGGGAAAGGGGTAATTGCAAATTCAAAAATCTAAAATCAGAGCAATCCATATCCAAAACGATTTGACATATTATGACAAAGACAAAACAAGTAAAAAATGAACAGTGTTAACCTCTTCAAAAACCGAGGTATCACCAGGTGCTTCGGAAGGGTAAGCTTAATCTGCTCAACGCGTGGCACAAGTGATAATAACAGTCGGTGTTTCAAATGTCAGTCCGGTATAAACTCTGGATCTACCCAAAGATATCTAATCTCATCTATGAAAAGTAATGGTCTGTCAAATAACGACCGTGAAACTTCTTTTGTGACAATTGCAACAGTAACTGAACATACCCTTGATGTAAAAGCTTTTGAGACAGTAATTACGCTCTGTTGACAAAATCGCTGTATAAAATACAGGCGCGGCAATAGCGAGAGAGAGAGAGGTCGACAATTTTACTGATGGTTTCCACCTGATTTGTCTTTTTGTCGCATGGACTTCGGCTCTTGACCACTCTGTTCGGTAATTTTGTTATTACCCCCATTTACATGTTAGGTGGCCTCAAGATGCTAGAAGGTGTGGTTAAAAGTGATCAAATCAGTGCGACGTCTACTGCTGACTGGCAAGCCCTGCTTTGAAAGTTTCCAGGGCTTTCGCTGTTACTAGATGTTCTGGTAGTTCCAAAGTCTGGTACCAGAAGGGAAAAGAGGAAAATCTGTATATGTCTGTCCTACTGAACAGTACCATAACTCCTGTGTCTATCAGGTCGTAGGTGATGCAATACATCAGTAACATTTTGGCATTACTTCTGCGCTGCTGTAGAGTGGGTCACTTGAGATCTACTTGTGCGACTGGTAGTCTTGTAATCAATAGTTACTAACCGGCAGCCCATCTTTGTACTGACTCTAGCTTGCTTATGTTTGCTGAGGTATGTAGATCCGATACTGGTGATGCGTACTCTAGTATTGGTCTAACAATGAACAAATAAAGGGATATGGAGGAAATGTACATAGGACAAAATCCCTATAAATATATGGTAAGATTAAGCAAATGGAATAACGCTTTCATTGTTTTCCTTCATCTTGAAGTCACCATGAGACCTTCAACAAAGAGCAAATACTCCTACCTTACAGTAAGTTCAAGACGGCCCGTACCACCGGTTTGAGCGGAATTCACTTGCTAAATGTTGAACAACGCTACATCCATGTTAACCACTTTACATTCTTTTCGTCATGGATGCGGGGTAAACAAGTTTACAATAGCATTGTGCTTTAACCTCTTTTGGCAGGCTTGGAGAAAGCCTAGGTTGTTCTTCGCTTTTTGGTTGTTCCATCTACATGATCGTTCCAGGATAGATTCTCAGGGATGGAAATGCTTAAGTATTTTCCTTTTACCAGTATTCGATCCATGAGAGGAAACTATCAAAAATTTGTAGTTCTTACATTTGGCTGATTTCTTACAGATAAATTGGAATTCAGTAGGATCCAGAATTCATCTACATGTGGTACATATTCTCATGTCTTTTTAGACAAAATTTCAAATTTTTATTTCTGGTGGATTTAATCCAGTACAAAATGGAACTCCAATTTCTAGTAGAACAGAATTGATATATCCAGATTTGTACTAAGATGGACGGGGGTCATTCTGGAGCCCAATGACTTGAATCAGTAAACATGTTATTTGTACAGCAAAATATTTTTTTTGTTCTCACTTTTTTGGTGATCTAGTGAGAAAAGGGTTTATCTTCACATAAGGTTATAACTAGTGGTCATCCCTTGCCTTTGTAGAAGTTATTATTCATTTAGTCCATAGGACAAATACAAATTCAAATATTTTGTCTTCAAGTAAAACAATACTCTTGAATTTCAGAAGGATCAGTGGGGAATCTTACTGATAAAAGTAGGATTCAGAATTATCCTTGTACAAATCATGACATTTTACCTTCTCCTACTAGAAATTGAAATCCCTGTCTGTGCAGGGAATAAATCCCTTAGAATTCAGAATTAATAATTGTCCAAGTCGAAATAATAATTACAAAATGTTCTATAAGGATTTGATACTATACTTTTTCCGTATGTTGTGAAATGTTATACATAAGTATTGCATTATTTAAAAAAAAAGCATATCAATTTTCACTCCGACAAGGGAGTGACCTTGATATAATTTTATGTCAAGAATACCGCTCAAGTGCACGCTAGGAGTCTTCTTGATCTCGCTTATGGGGTGAATATTGTTTACCCCTGTTTGAAGACCCTCAGGCGACATCAAGATGTAGGCAGAAATAAAAGCCTTGTCCTTGATAAACTGGAGTTTTCTATGTATCGTTTGCGTTTTTGTCACATGTACATTCACTCCATATCCTTTCATTTTTTCTATTATATAAATCTTGATAAGATTTATTCTGCTATTATGCCCAAGTACTACTGGGTAAGCTTTATTTAAGGTAAAGACGATGACAGCAGCAATGAACTGTGAAATGCGTATTTTAAGGTTAATTATATATGCTGGTTTAAAATGTTAAATGTAATGTTCTAAATTTGTTTCATCGATTGAAACTATGAACGATCATCTTGAATGACTTAACGACGCCCTTAATGGTGTTGAAAATTGTCCACACCAGAGATCTGCAATAAAAATAATATCCATTTATAATTTCCAAAAGAAATAATATAAATTATTTTAATGTCTATATTTGAACTATTTGTTACTGCTTCATTCTTTGTTGGCTTGTTATTGGTATAGAACAGCAGTATCAGATTTAAAAAGACTAAAGAAAAAATAAAGATAACACAGACAGGGAAACAAATCAATCAGCTTTTCACTTCTTTGTGGAACAACAAATTTAGAAGAACAAATATGAAAGGATTTTGAGTAGTCATTCATATAATTCCAAGTACAAGATAATTTCAACAAAACAAACGCAAATGGTTTTATTGCACAGTAACTATTACAGGACAAATAAATATTGACATTTTTTTCAAAGCACTGATAGTAAAGTAAAGTAATATTCCTTAACCAACTACAATAATAGCATCAAAATCCGTGCAATAACACAGATAATCTAACAAAATATAATTATAGAAACAAAAATTACACATTTTGATAAAACTGTCAGATTTTATTAGTATTTTAGACGGATTCACATGACATTCATGTTTATCTTTCCTTTTTCACTTCCATCACAAAATCGCCATCAGAATAGAACATCTTTTCTTCACAAGTCAAGGCTTACATTGCACAGTAAATGGAATATATATGATTAATAAGACATTATTTTCTTATTTAAGAGAATGACTAACTTGTATAGGAAAATTATCAGTCACAAATTATATAGCAAACATATTTTCAGTGCTAAAAAATAAATATTTCCAAACAGTTGACTAAACCCGTTTCATATCTTATTCGAAAAATACAGGTAGATAAGTGGGGCAGTATATAAAATAGTTTGAACAGAATATCTTACGAAAGGATATGAAGTAAATGAACATGATACCATAACACATATGTTAACTCCAACTGCAATAATTTTAATGAACTGTATGACCATTTCGGAAATGAATTCCTCATCAGCGGCACTAGAACCCAAATATAGAAATCCATCATTCCAAAGAATGTTTAAAATGCATAAAACAAATGACATCCAAATAATCAGTAATGTCAAATATAGCTAAGGACAACACTGCGATGGAGGGAGTTAAACCTTAGGTTTAAGAATTTACATAAATTTAGATATAGTCATTGAACAAAGTGTACACATGAGATATTGTCTCATGTACAAGTAAACCATATCTTAGAAAAATAAAGAGCATACATCTCTAACACGGGTAACTTTTTTACCGACCCCACACTGCATTAAAAGATAAACTCCTGTATTAAATATTTTACGAAAAGATATGGAGTAAATGAAGATGAGACCATAACACATATGTTAACTCCAACTGCAATAATTTTTATGAGCTGTATAGCCATTTTGGAAATTAATTCCTCATCAGCAGCACTAGAACCGTACCATAGGAAATTCGTAATTCCAAAAATGTTTAAAATGCATAAAACCAAACGAAATCCGAATAATCAGTAATATAAAATATAGCTAAGGACAAAACTGCGATAGAGGGAGTTAAGCCTTAGGTTTTAGAATTTAATAAGAGTCATTGAACAAAGAAATCTATTTTAAACTCTAACACCATTTGTTAAAAAACAAATGAAAGTTCTTTCTCAGAAGTTGCATCATGTATGATGTAAATGCAGACACTCTGATAAATTCCTTTAGTGATAATTTTAATTAAAGGATTTTTTTTGTTCAATCTTGACCCCCATTTTGAATGTCACTTAGTATTCAAAATGTGTTGGTGTTTGAATTTTGAAGATAAGTTCCAGACATTGAACATCAAAAATCAGTTTTGGTTCAATAGAGCAATATAAACTGTACAATAATGTTGAACTCATTTTAGCTAAAGTAGTCTTTACTAAGACTGATAGGTACTTATAGGAGACCATATTAACGATAAGGGGATATCTTCCACGAGTGTGAAAAAGTATATATTTATTTTTCTGAGCGAAATGTAGGTGCAAGACATATATTTTTGTAACAAGTGGAACGTATTCTGATGTTTGATTTTGGAAACTATTTCCATAAAATACAATGATCAATCTAAAGGAAAGTAAAACTTGCCTTTCCTTGTGGAGTTTTGAATTATTGTGTCAAATCATTTATCAGTTTATTATTGTTACAACTGTGTCGTCGAAAAAATCGAGAGGCTGGATTTGATATTTTCCCACCTCGGACAATGGAATCCATTGTTTTCGCGGTGCAAGATTTTTCTTTCTTACACAGGGGGTGTAAGACAAGCTACACGCATTTATTCCCGCAAATATTTTATAATAACAATATACATGAATCGAAAAGTACAGCATTTGTAACAATCAAATAGAATATCATTGCCTTTGAATGATAACAAGATGTGTTTGTGAAACACTGCATATGCCCCCAGATTCTACAGTTAAAGGTATGAATTTTACTCCTTTTTGACCTCTGTGACCTTGACCTTTGACCTAATTTTTATGCATATTTATGTTCCTCTTGACAAGACCTATACTCTTGCCAAGTATTGAAAGTCTCTTACATAGTTAAAAAGTTGTTTATTACCATAAAAACACCCAATTGAACCACTTTATTCTGAAACGGATTAAGCCCATTTTGGTCTCTTGTGTATTGAAATGGTTTTAATTATTTAATTTATCTGTTTAAACATGCTATAAGAAACCTACCCATCCCCGATCTGGGGGCATAAGTATTGAACTAAAACACACCGGAGTACTTGAAATCTTACCCTTGGGTGTCTGAGATTTTTCTGTCTGGCAGTCAACCTTGAGTTAAATGATATTTAACCGCGTAGTGCAGCTTCTCGCGACACTTTTTTTTATGGGCTGTCTTGTCCTAGAAATGGCCATTTTTAGGAAAAAACACCTTTTTCTCCATTTCATTTAATCAACATTCTCTTACAATTTTATACATTTTTCTATTACAAGATAAAAAAGGTTAAAGTCACCAATGATATTTGACCTTGTCTCAAATGGAAAATATTGTCGTACTGTTTACTTTGAATATTTTGGGGTTTTTTTATATCATTTATAAACGTTCAAAAGTTATTAGCCAGAACAGGGGGTCCAACCTAATCGGTTGGAGAAGTCCTAATCTGGTTGGAGCAAAAATCGTTTCTGTATGAATTTGGGTTATCAAGAGCATTTTATTTGAAAAAGATGCTCCCTTTCGGCAGTTATGATATAATTGAATCTTTTTTTATTCAATATTTGTTCAAAATATTAAAGATTTCAAAGAATATTGAAGAAAAACCGTTTCCAAAATATCGCAGACGTTCAAAATGTAGGTTATTGATGTTTTTCTTCAATAGCTTTCGAAATCGTATATATTTTGAACAAATATATTGACTGAAAAGGGCGAATTTATTTAGTCATTGCCGAAAGGCTACCTTTTTAGCTTAAGCGTTCTTAGTAACTTAAACTCATATACAGATGACTTTGCTCGAACCAAATTAGGACTTCTCCAACCAATTAGGTTGGACCCCCTGCAAAAAATCACTTTTTCTAAAACACATCAAATGCAATGACTCGATAGGTCGCCTTTTTCGATCTTCCATGGGTCACATCTCAGTGTAAACAACCATTTACAAAAGAAGTCTCTGACACCTTCGGCTTGGCCAGGATTTCTAGCTTTTCATAGTCGGCAAGCTATTTCAAATAACTTTAATTCATAACATTTTTTATTTCCCATTTTTGTATTTTGTTAAGTCATTTAGATATTAAAGACAATTTCTGAATAACAACAAAGAATAAGGGGTGCGTTAAGTACACAAATCAACTTTCAAGCCATGGCAATTATATTGTAAAATATATATTTAACCCGAATTCACTAGAGAACGACAGCTTAAGGATTTATTTCAGTTCTTATACTTAGGTGAATTTGGATACATATACGCCGAAAAGAACAATTATTGATTTTTATTTTGACATCTCAACAAAGATAAAATTGTCAGACTGACAGTAAACTTTCTTTTTACATGGACATTATCTGTGTCAGATTCTGTGGATCTTTATTCTCTTGACCTCATGTAATCTATTCATTGTTGGGTTCCGTGGTATATGACTTTATAAGATAACTGCGTTTGGATATTTTGCAAACTAGCCTTTTCTCCAGACAATCACCGAAAAGGTGTCATAACCCCCACCCCCTAAGCATATATGCTCCTGCCCGCAATATTTGCTGGTACGCTGTGGACCTGCACTGACGAGACACAAATTCCCAAAAGTACTATCTATAAAAACTAAAATTTGTAGTTATTTTGGTATTGAGCTATTTATAGTAAAACTGTTGGAGACGACATCTCGACAGTACTAAAGTGTAATAAATATGTATGAACATTTTGGTCATGAAAATTTCAAATACTTGTATTTCTCATAACTGACAGAAATAATCCAAAAAACCATTCACTCCCATCTGGTATGACCCATCGACTTGAAATACAAACTTTTTATCATGAAAACTGCATGAGGAGTTAGACAAACACAATGGTGTACCCTGCCACCAACAATTGATTTTTAGCATAATTATCAAACTTAAAATCAAAGTGTTATTCACAAATTTCATGATATACCAGTGATCGGAAAAATAAAAGCCTAATGTCTTGAAAACTGTAGAGTAGAAGATTAGCTCAAGACAAATGGGGTGTCTTGTTGGCAGATATTGACGTAAAAATCTGAAACTTTAACAACTTATATTCTGGCATAAATAAATAAAAGAAAATCACAGTATAAGCTAGATTTCTGATATATGCACAAATGACTTGCGAAGTAAAAAACTTTCCGTCTCCAAAACTTATAAAATTTGCTTCTTACAGATGATGTATCCATTTGGCATCTGCCTACAGCCATCTGCCATTTTCATCATTTCAATAACCGGATTTACCTATGGAAAAACCCGGTTGATAATCAGTTAATCTGCATGTTGAGATTCAAATAAAATATAGAACAAAAGTAATAATAAAACAACCAAATAAATAAGATATAGAACAAAGGTAACAAAAGAACATTTATTTTCCCCACTTCTAAATGAAAATATTAACATTTTTATATATTAGGAAATGGTATATATGTACTACGAGGTAAATAAGTGAGTAGGTTGTTATTGTATATTCAGTTTCCGTAGATTATCATTTTGACAACTTATGTTTATTCAGTAAAAATCAAATAAAACATTTGAAAGACCAGAAAAACAAAGATATATAAAAGCTTTTGAGTAGAAAAGAATATTAGCTTCTTACATGAGAACAGATAAAAGATCGGGATATCTTTCATAAATGTAAGGAATTCCGTCTTTCCTCGAGTGAAGCGCAGCGAAACAATAGAATAAAACGAAGACTGTCTTACATGAGTGAAAGATATTCCGATCTTTGATTTTGATCGACTGCAAGAAGATATTTCTTTAAAATATGATTATCAATGTCTTCAAACCTTTTCTTTAAAATATGATTCTTAATGCCCCCAAACCTTTAATGGAGGAGCAAAGTACCAGCCCCTTTCTACATAGTTTCCATTGTGACGTCACGTTTTTTTTTGTGATGTTCGTCATGAATATTTCCGTTGAATCATGAAAACCAGTTTTGACTGGCCATTTATCGAGTTGAGACGAATGCACACAATAAATGGCAATTTACGGAAGAACAAAAAGATCTAAATTAAAAACAAAATCAGCTAAGGAAGTAGCTTTAATATTTAGACATTGCAGTTTCCAAAGTGTCCGACCTAATAGTTTATTGGGTTGTTGAATAACTCCGGGAACTAAAAATCCACCCACAGGGACATTGATCCAGATAAAAGATAAACGACAACAAATAACAAATTATTTTGAATTGTTTTAATTGAAGATAATAATAAAAAATTAAGTATTTGATTTCTTCAATTTCAAAAGACAGAGACACAACATAATAAAGGTATAAACTACGCATACTTTATTTCAGTATAGTATCTGTGTTCGTGGTCGTAGACTCTGGAATTCTTGACTTACAGTTAAGGTAATAGGTAAGTAAATAGCTAATTTTCCGGATTTCGATGAAATTTTACACGCAAGTGCATCAAATGAAGCTGAACTCCAAAGTGAAATAAAATCGTTTTAGCTATTTTAATATTTGAAATATGACCGATTGAGAAATAAAGCAGTTATGTTATAATCATATAGCATCTATGTAAAACGTTCCTAAAAATAATAAAAAAAATAAAATAATATAATAATCTTCTTTAAATTGCGCGCTGATGAAAACGTATCCTACAAATTTTCTGCCAAAAAAAAAATGTTTTGAAGAATAAATTTCGCGTTTTAATGGTGTAAATTTTATATAGGGTCACCGATTTCATTTCGCCGGTATAAATAGTTGAAAATTAAATAGGAACGCTAAAATGGATTTTTTTTTCGATAAAATTAGACGTCAAAATAGCGACGTCGTCGATGAAAATTATGATTTTAGGCGTGGTTTGAAAGATGAACAACTATTCAGCGATCTTCACCACGAAAATGAACTCGGTGACCATATCAAAAAATTGTATCAATAAAACATAAATTTTAAGCTTTATGACGTTTCCATTGAAAAAGCTCAATCCCGGCATTTTCGTTTGCGCAATCTGTATACTGTTTTAGCAAGTGGCACAAAATCACAATCTTTTTGCTCTTTTTATTCTACATGTGTATATAGCGAAATTTAAAGTGAAAAAAAATCTTACAGACTCAAACCAAATAGAATTTGGCAAGCTTAGAATATGACTTTAGATATTTTATCACCAAACAAACCTCGCTTTGGGTATTTTCTTCATCTTGTTTATCCAAAAAGAGCTTGAAATTAAGGATACTAAAGATACTTCCACATCGGCCTTTTTCCTTAACCTTCATCTTGAAATTGACAACAGAGGTACATTACAAACTAGGCTATATGACAAACGGAATGACTTCACCTTCCAAAATAGTCAACTTCCTTTTCCGTTGTACCAACATTCCAAAAGCACCAGCATATGGAGTTTACATATCACAACCCATTCGCTACTCAAGGGCTTGTGGTCGTTACAGTGACTTCCTTGATAGAGCTCAGTTAATTACAAATAGACTACTAAAGCAAGGGTACGTCACCAAAATCTTAAAGTCATTACTACAGAAGTTTTACGGTCGACATCACGATCTTGTGGATCGCTATGGGATATCTGTTTCCCAGCTTTCAACAGATCTTTCTTTCTACAACTAAAGTTTGTTTTTTCGTCTAACGGATATAACTTTCCTCTACCGGAGTTGACGTGTTCAACACAGCGGGTGTCTTATAAGAATCAGGAGATGCTTACCTTATCGGTACACCTGATCTCACCCATGGCTTTTATTGGATTCGTGTTGTTCACCTGTATGTGTGTCTTCATTCTTCTCTTTTTGTCACGTACTCAAGTGGTGTAATTGTTTCTAAGAGTTTCCGATGTTGCCATTTTCCATGGATTGTTCGTTCTTTTGACTGACGGTTCGGTTCTCACTTAAAATATCAAGTAATTAAAATCCTATTGTTTTGGACTTTTTTCAATTCAATTTACAACATGTATTCTGTCAATGATAAAAGTAGAGGCTGCCGAAAACTGTAAATTGTGCATTTTTTTACCACCAAATGATTCCTATATATTATTTTTATTATTCTATTTCTATGTCTCTCCTTTCAAGCAAATCTTAAAGCATACCTAACAATGACTAATAGAAAAACATTATACCAATAGGAAGTATACTCTCGTATCTATAGCTAAGAAATATCTAAAAATTGTCAATCTTTCAGTATGCTTTCATGTTAATTACAACACATCAACCCAATTTCACCAAGATCCACCTAAAAAGAAGCTTTTATTATGAACTCAAATATACCCACACTAACTCATTTCAAACCATCAGTTTGGTTATTTTTTATTCATTATAAAAAAGGTAGAGAATGCATCTCGAACTTTTTTTTATTGTTAAGATAGTCACAAAAAGAGAACTGGGATTGTAATAAGGAAAAACTTACATTTAATTGTTTATACTTTTTAGTATCATAAAAATTGTGCGTTTAAAGATCCCAATTCATGATTAAGTTGTATATTAAAAATTAATTAAAGCATTATAACAAAATAGTTTCTAAATTATATTTTTAAAAAACTAAAATCAGAAAACTGATATGCGAAATATCCTTCCAGCGTCAAGGCCTCATTCATCAGAGTTTTTTCAAGTTATACATGTATCTGGGACAATGCAACATTGGACAAATGGGTCCTTCCCGTAGCAAGAAAAATGCACTCAATTGAGATAAATTGCTCACCCGCAGATATACTGGAGTGAAATCGCAGCAAAAATAGCATTTTAACTAAAATTCAGTATAATTTACATTTTTTAAACTTTCTTGTCATAAAAAACTATACTTAGTGCCAATAAAACGCAACACTTGATATTTAGAAATCTTTTATGTCGAGTTATAAGAATGATCTTGCTAAATTACTGAGCGACGTGTCTGCTTAAACTTTTACCTCAATGGTTTTTTTTAATTCCACGCCTCAGTGAAAATTTATCACAGCATTAACTTTTGATAAAATGGTTAAAATCCGAACTCCTAAATTGTCTAAACATCGCTAAACATTGCTATAACACTGACAAAAAATGTTAATGAAAAAGGCCTTTTTCATTAAAGTCTGTGTTTCAATTTCGTTCAAATAAGTTGTTTAGAGTTGAAAAATTAGGAAAAATGTTATGACATTTTTGGTTTATAACTACTGATTTTTGAGAATTTCAATTCTAAAGATCAATGCAGAAAGGTGTCTGCACATTTTAAACGAATTTGAAAATTTTAAAACTGATTCACCATTGTTCAGAGAAGATCGGAGTGAGAGTGGTGTGTGTTAATGGAAATCCAAGCCATTCTGAGAAACGTCAAAAGGAAGGGGGTTTAACCCTAGTATTCACGGATGAAATGAAAATCTGTCCCTTAAAATTGAGGTGGGAAAATGTTTTGATTGAGTGAAGCTTGCAAGTCGACAGTAAAGAAAACCAATCAAGCGCAAATTTCCACCAAAACACTATTAGTGGGCATTTCATATCGTGTATTGCTGGTGTTTTTGTTTAGGCGGATCATTGCTTTTTTAAGCATGTGTAATATCAAGTAAATTGGCAGTTACATTTGTCGGGAATGTCTATTCTTGCAAAACAAAACAAAAACAATGTTGCGTTTTCATTGGCACTCAGTATATTTTTGAAAAAAATTATCCAACCTCTAAAAGAAACAAGACCACAACCGATTTCCCCTATTTTTTAAAACGAAATCTGAATTTAAAAAATGCACCGATTTACTCCAAATCTCAGACCAAACGGATCTAATATTGGCCTCGACAATGTTAGTTCTCTGGCATCACTTGTATTACTGGCATGTCAATGGTATCTGAAATCATTACTTTCGACGTGCTCTCTGTTTGAAGACCTTTTAACCAATACGTAGGCATTATTCCTTTGCCCTGAAAAAAAGCAAATTTTCAGACTGGTTTACAAGACAATCTGTGGCATATTATAAAGAAAAATAAATTAATTTACATGCATTTAATTAATGCGCAAGCAAATGTAAACTCGCATTGAATTAATTTTTATGGGATTAATTTCCATGTTGGCAATATATGAATGAATTTTGTGTAAGAACAAGGAACCCAGAAGCTGGAATGGTACTACACACCCGAAGAAATGCTTCTAGCAATGCTTTACTAAATAACTAATCCATATGTGCTTTTACAGTGCACATTTCATGCTTAATAAGATACTTATGACTCAAAAATTGAGAATATGTCTCTGTAGATCAAAGGAAATTCATACAAATTACCGATAAATGTTTATATACCACAGGGCATCCATTTTTTTCGAATCAAAGTAAATGTGATTAAATGTGATTAAAATATCTGCCATAGATCATTCCTGTAGAGTTTGGTTTAAGTTGCTTAAGCAGTTTGTGGGGCGATGACCTAAAGTATGTTTCAGCGCTGACTGCCATCTTGTTTATGTAATCGAAATCGAATAAAATGGTATATTGTATATTGTAGTTATTTATATTGTACAAAGTACACCTGGTTGCTTATAAAAAAATAATAAGTTACTTTATTAGTCCTTGTTTTCTAACAGACAACATAATTGAAACTCGCAAAAAATGAATTCTTAGTTCATATGTTGATAACACTATAGGGAAACAGGACAGAGAAGGGGAATGTTTGGGTACCCATAAACCAGTTTAACCCTACTGCTGGCTTTAGCTAGTGCCGGTACCAAGTCCGACTCTCCCGATTTCGTATCGTTGATTACTTTGTTTTATTCTTTCCATTTTAGGTGTTTCCTGTTATCTTTTTATTCTATTAATAGTTAAAAAATGAATTCTCTTAAATTCTTATTGGAAAATGACTATTACCAATCAACCACCCAAAGATTTTTTTCTCTACCCCATTTTTACTTTGTACTGGGTTGACATTTCAGTGTCTTACGGCATATCAATTGCAATTGCTTTTGCGATTCTGGTGAAAACTACTGCAATGAAAATCAGGAGGCGGTTTGCGCGCCGTAAAACCGGTTTAAACAACTTTCTTGACATGCCTGTATCAAGTCAGACAATTCCGGTCTATACTTTTCCGGCGAACTTCTACCTGTTTTACCAGTTTGCCTTTTGGAATCTGGCTCTTGACAATTCTGTTCGTTAATTATATTATTACCATTAACATAATGTGTTGCTACAAATTCGCTTAAACTAGCTAAATTTAACTTAAAATATTGTACCTTTACTTCAATATATCCCCGATATTCGGTGACAAAATTACCACGTGACTCTAAGATTGACTGTGTATAGCTGGAAATCTGAATTTGACCTCCTGAAATTAAAGTTATGTGACAAAATTACCATGTGACTCTTAAGTCGAAAGTGAAAAAATTTATACTCTTGTATATATTCAGTTCAATAACTAATGCCATAATAATCAATGCAATTTCTTTATATATTGTTTTTGTATCTTATTCATATATAACAAAATACCAAAGTTACAGTGAATTTAGTTTTTGCATATGTGCATTTCGAAAACTTAGATTAAATCGAAACACTTGGAAATCCATTAACCGAAATATGTGTGAAGGCTGATAGAGAACAAATAAACAATAGGATCGAAAAAGAAAAGCCCAAATCAGCTAAGGACAAAGTTATGGAAGAGGTAAATATTGCAAGTTTTCAAATAAAATCGGTTTTCGGGGCAGCACCTTGCTACCGTGTTGGTGAATACCCTCGGGGACTTACAGTCCATATGTATTATATCATAATGAGCACTAGACACTTAAGGTGAGAGGTACGTAAATAAGCGCCTCTACCGGTGAACGTTATAAATTTGCTTTAGTATGAACGTAAAATAATTTGAATTTTCACTTCAAATTATCGTCGTTTCAAACTGTATCCTACAATTTTTCTGAAAAACTGATATTATGTTGCCAAAGAAATTTCTGTTTTATTGATATAATTTTTTTATATGGTCACCGAGTTCGTTTTCGCGGTATAGATCGCTGAATAGTTGTTCATCTTTCAAATCACGCCTACAATCATAGCTTTTATCGACGACGTCGCTATTTTGACGGCGGTTTTTATCGGAAAAATGCATTTTGAGCGTGCCTATTCTATGTTCAACTATTTATACTGGCGAAATGAATTCGGTGACCCTATATAAAATTTACACCATTAAACCGGGAATTTCATTGTTTAAAACATTTCTTTTTTTGCAGAAAAATTGTAGAATACGTTTTCATAAACGCGCAATTTAAAGAAGATTATTATATTATTTTTGTGTAAGTTATACATTGATTCTTCATGAATACAACGTAACTGGTTTATTTTTCATCAGTCACATTTCAAACATTAAAATAGCTAAACAGATTTCCTTTCTCTTTGGAATTCAGCATCATTTGATGCACTCGCATGTAAAATTTCATCGAAAGCCGGAAACTTTGCTATTTACGTACCTATTACCTTAAAACAAGAGCCTGTACAAATAAATTGGCAAATGAATACCGAAAACAGTATTATTTGAAATATTGTCCATGTTATTCAAACATATTTTTGATTTATACATATACTATGAACAATGTCTTTAAACTTGTGTATTTAATATAAACAGAAAACATTAAAACAGTCAGATAATGCAATAATCCGTATAAAGACCAGTGAAAAATTGGGATTTTGTTTAAAATATGTAATCTACAAACACAATATTTGTCTTGGTCACTTAAAGTTTGATAGGGTACATGTTATGATGACTGCACTCAAATTATCAAAAATTAAACAATACCGACCAACCACCATTCCCTTTAAAACAATCTATAACCATTAGTAATGCTAATATTTCGGAAAACTTCGACTTCGCACTGGCACTGATAATATGGTAGAAAATCTTACTAATGCTCTCAGACTCCATTCTTGAAGCCGTATTTACAGTATCTCCAAACAGACAATATCTTGGCATCTTCGTGCCGACAACTCCAGCAACACAAGGTCCTGTAACATAAATGTATAAAACAAATCATGCTAAATTCTTAATTCGTACGGTACAATGAAATCCTATAGAAAGTTGCGTTAGAATACAGTTAATCAAAAATCGATATTAGAAATGATAAAAAAAATATAGGATAAGTGTACCACCAAAAGAAATACATGTAGTAACACGATACAGTAAAAAATACAAAATTCTAGGGGATTTGTAGGCCGAATAATCTGTCGATTACAAAGCTACTTTTATCATCCTATGTTTATCTTTTACTGATCTGACTTTTTATTTTTATTTTTTATTTTTTAAATTGCTTTGTGACGACAGAGCGATCTCTTATTCAAAATCGTGAGATCGCTCCCAATTTGGGTGCGATGGAATTTCGGCCGGGTGTCGCCTGTGCGTGCATAAAAACACCTACCGGAAGAAATCGGAACTATTTTCCTTCAATTCTAACAAAGTGTCAAGTGCCGCAAATATGATATATCCCTTCTATGCCTCCATTCAAAGTTCAAGCGTATCTCTCCTCATTGACCTGGTGCCATTTTGAATATTGAAATTGTCATGTGATAAAATAACGTTAAAACGGTGCACGGAAAAGACTAGTATTTTCTATCTACCTTTTCCGGTCAAATACGCGGAACTGATAGGAAAATACCCGAATCCGGTTTCAGATGTTACTTTTATCACGTGACAATTTTAATATTCAAAATGGCACCAGGTCAATGAGAAGAGAAATGCTTGAACTTTGAATGGAAGCATAGATTTACGGCACTTGGAACTTTGTTAAAATTGAAGGAAAATAGTTCCGATTTCTTCCGGTGGGTGTTTTTATGCACACACAGGCGACACCCAGCCGAAATTCCACCGCATCCAAATTGGAAGCGATCTCACGATTTTAAATAAGAGATCGTTCTGTCGTTACAAAGCAATATAAAAAATAAAAAATAAAAGTCAGATCAGTAAAACATTAACATAGGATGATAAAAGTAGCTTTTTAAACGACAGATTATTCGGTCTAGGGATTTGTTGTCGTTTCCGACTACTGACTTCACTGTTTTGTTGTTGTTGTTGTTGTTTTTTTTTTTCGGTGTTTGTTTGTCTGTTTGTTTGTTTGTTTGTTCTGTTTGTTTGTTTGTTTGTTTGTTTGTCTTGTTTTGTTCGTTTGTTTGTTCTGTTTGTTTGTTTTTCTGTTTTGTTTATTTTTGTTTTGTTTTTTGGGGGTTTTTTTGGGGGGTGTTTTTTTTTCTTTTCTTAATACTTAGTACATGATGCCTTTTA
>MJUU01021792.1:260157-281857 GCA_002080025.1 Modiolus philippinarum
AAAAGTCAGATCAGTAAAAGATAAACATAGGATGATAAAAGAAGCTTTTTAAACGACAGATTATTCGGTCTAGGGATTTGTTGTCGTTTCCGACTACTGACTTCACTGTTTTGTTGTTGTTGTTGTTGTTTTCGGTGTTTGTTTGTCTGTTTGTTTGTCTGTTTGTTTGTTTGTTCTGTTTGTTTGTTTGTTTGTTTGTCTTGTTTTGTTTGTTTGTTTGTTCTGTTTGTTTGTTTTTCTGTTTTGTTTATTTTTGTTTTGTTTTGTTTTGTTTTTTTTGGGGGGGTGTTTTTTTTTCTTTTCTTAATACTTAGTACATGATGCCTTTTAATTGGGGCACAAACTCACAAACGTCGGGTCAGATAGGACTTTCTATCAGAATTTTTTATTTATTATATTATTTATTAGCCAACTTACCTGAGTGTATTCCCGTCCTTATCTCCAGTTTTGTCTCGGGCATATGGGGTATATTGTAATGCTTTATGGTCCGTTGGATTTGTAATGCCATCAGAGCTATTTCAATAGCATGTTTTCTACCATTAGGAACTGGAACTCCGCTTGCTACCATGTATGAATCTCCGATAGTTTCCACCTTGTACACATCATATTTTTCAATGCAGTCATCAAAGAGACTATAAATATACAAGAAACATTGTTTTGTTTATAAGTGGTCATCTTGAACAAGAACGCATTTTTCTTTTTTTTTTCATAAACAAATAGACAAAATAGTTTGTTTATTGAGACAGGAAAGTAAACACATAACAGTGTAGGCTCTAGATGTAGATGCGCTAGTTAAAATTCACTGCCAATATGAAAGTATGGTTTTGATTTTTGTGAAAAATAACATATTTTTTTCTTATTAAAATAATCTATCCCAATGAGCTTGAAATTAAAGAGACAACTAAAACACCTACTTAAGCTTCGTACCTAGATCTTTTATTGTATATTGACGAAGATGGACGTTTGAACTCTAAGCTATATGACAAGCGGGGTGATTTTAATTTCCAAATTGTGAACTTTCCCTTTCTAAGCAGCAATATACCTACCTCTTCAGCCTATGGAGTGTACATTTCACAGTTGATTCGTTTACTGTCGAGCGTGTAGTTTGTACAGTGATTTTTTTAACAGGGCCAAAACACTGTCCCAAAAGCTGCTTAGTCAGGGATTTGTTCAACCTATGTTAATTTCATCACTCAAGAAATTNATCATTGAAAGATATGATGTGTCAGTATCCCAAATGAAAGTGGACATTTTCAGCTAGATTCAGGTCTTCCCGGATTTGACTACCGACTTTGACATTTCCCTGGATTGACTCACTCACAGTGTGACAGGTGCTGTTAACAAAGCAGGGCATGCTTACCCTTCCGGAGCACCTGATGTCACTCTCAGTTTCACTGGACTTCACATTGTGAGTGCCTTTGTTTTGAATGTTGTGATTTCTATTTCTTTGCTTTGTATCAATCTAACGTCGTCGTTTCCTGTGTCTAACGTCATTGTTTCTGTGTTCTCGTTTTGGCCATGACTTCGATTTTTGTACATTTCACTCCTTTGTCCCTTCGGTATTCTACTGCCGTTGTTTGATACATATATAAATTGGTTATTGTACTAGATTTACAGTTCTGTCCAAAATGAATAAAGTGAATGGTCAATCTCTTGCAAAACAAACTTATTACGGTAAGGAAAGAATCTTATTTTAATTACAGTAAAGTTTTTTTTAATTTGATTTCTTATTATTAATTTTTCATTAATATTTTAAGTAGTAAGAGTATCCCTGCTGCACGTTTTTCGTGTCCTTGTTGGTAAATGTTAAACAAAACTCTCTTCATCAATGTTTGTTGTATGTATAAGGTCTGAAATTGTTAAATTAATAATATAAAGCCGAATTATTTTGCCGAATATTTTCTATTTTATAATACAGTCGACTTGATGAGTGCCCTGTGTGTGTCTACATGCTGTAATTATCAACTAGATTGAGAAACTAGTGCTTTTGTCGGGAAACGGTGACAGTAATTTTAAGAACACTTTACCACTTTAATGTAGGACAATGATTCCGTGATTAAAGAGGAACATTTATATAGCGTTGTTCGACATTTAGCATTGAATTTAAACCAGTGCTTTTGGATGTAAACTTACTGTTAGGTACGAACAAAGCTCTTTGATGAAGGCCTCACGGTGACTTTAAGATGAAGAACAACAATAAAGTGTTGTTCCATTGCTTGGTTCTACCATGTATTTGTAGAGACTGTCTCGTGTGCATTTACTTTATATCCTTTCATTGTTTATTTGTTATTTTACAAAGATATTAGATGGTAAAGAGGAATCCTTCTTGTCTTAATCCTAAATTTTCCTAGTTACATTTATATTTTCTAAACACCCGTTTTGCTTCTATACATCCGCAAACGAATACCGAAGCAAGAATGTGGATACAGGTTACTTTACGTGTTACTTTGCCTAAACTCTCTAATAATTTACATCTCACAATTAAAATACCTGTATAAATCATTAAGCATGTAGACAATGTCCATTGGTTCGCTTCTTGCCCCAATATCAGTAAAACCGCAAATATCACTGAAATATAATGTGACGTCATCGAAATGCTCTGCAAATAAGTTTTGTCCGGACTTCAACGCAACAGCTACCTTCCTTGGAATCAGCTGGTGCAATATGGTTTCTGATTTATGTTTTTCCTTTGAGAGCTCTTTACTTTTTTGTTTAGATTTCTCTATATATTTAGCCAAATTGCCAGTCAAGGATGCCATGCAGTAAATATACCATATGGACATTACTACGCTTGCCACCATAACAAAAATGAGTACAGACAGATATAGCATAAAGTCATAGTTAGCGTCTTTTAACAAAGCCTGCAGTGCGGATTTTGCTTCAAAATTTGTCTGTTCTATTATGTCAAAGAACACATCCATATACAAGGTCATATTATAAAACCATGTCAAACTTTCATTTATCCTTTTTTCTTTCGACATTAAATTGCAAAAATTGGCAAAGTCGTCGAATAAAGACTGTGACAAGTGGCTCTGAATGAAATATGCCAGATATGACGAATTTTCGAGGGCATGTATATAAGTTAGTTCTGTGTTCTTACTAAAGGCAAAAGCGGTATCTTGGAATGCTGATGTACGTCCTTTAAGCTCCGTAAACCAATTTCCAATATGACTTGAAGGCCATCCACATGTAGAAAGGAAAACTGTACCTAAAGCTCTCTGTAGACCTACATCGTCTGTCCATCCAAAAAGAAGATTTCTTGCATCGATAATTCTTTGGATATTGCATACATTACTGATGGAAATTGAACGGGAAACGTGTCTTATTAAAGATGTAGTTATGTTGGTGTAGTAATTAAGGTTTCCCATAGAATCAATCGAATTTGTGTCAACTCGTTCTCTGTGTTCTGATAATGAATTCAAGATGTCATGAGAAGTCCAAAAAGTTTGGTTTACTTCAATGCCAGATGGAGGCCAAATTGCACCATTAACTGTCATATTAGTTTCTCGTCTTAAATCAGCCAGTACATTTAAAGTTGCTTCGGACGAGTTCACAGCTCCAAGATACTGTGTCGACATGCCTCGTTCTCGCTGCAAGGATTTCAGTACTTCCGTTATTGACAGTGTAACTTCTATATTAATCAAGTCATCAGCTGCTTTCTTTTGAACCTGTTGAGCTCTTACCAGTTGTAATATGGATAATATCAACATACCAGAAATCGACACACTGATTATGACAAATATTTTCCAATGAGAACATAGTCGTCTTACTACATTCGAATTGGCTTCTTTCACCACGGTACGAACAATCTCCCCTTCATTTTCGCCAGTCTGCTTGCTGAAATTTGAATACAGTGAGCCGAAATCAACGGACTCCGGTTCCACTCTATTTTTCATCATATTGTTATAGCTAGGCACTGAAAAAAACGGTTGAATAGGAATTTGTACGTAAAACAAAGTTACATTTTATTTTGCAAAAAATATTAAAATTGTTGGTTATAACCAAATTACAGAACGGAGTAGTCAAGAGCCGAAGACAAATTAGGGAGAAACCACCGGCAAAATTGTCGACCGACTTGTTACAGGCATTTCAGAAGAAATGGTGGGTGAAACTGGTTTTATGGGTAGCCAAACCTTCCCTTCCATTTCGGTAGTGTCCGGTAGCAACTCAACAGCAATTGCCACTGAAAGGTCATAGACAGAAAAAAAGAAATGATCATCCCTGTATTAAGTAAAGAAAGAATATTGAATCAGAGTTCAGACCAAAACTTCAAATGTTTCCACAAGGGACTGATATTTATTATGAATGATTACTTTGAGACGGAATTCTTTTTTAGATCTTTCCAGATTAATAAGGCTGTCAGGGAGATAACTGCGTCTAATGAGAAAGTCTGTATAATTTGTGCTAGCTCTCGCGTAACGAATTAACTGTGAAACAGACACTCCGTAAGCAGGAGAAGCTGGAATATTACTGTCAAGTTAGGGAAATTGAATACGAACGTAAATAACGAAATTTACTGTTTTTATGCAACTTTGGTGTTTTTTGTATATTAAAGAACACAACTGCATACTGATAAGTTTTTTTAGGTTTATAAGAAAATTTTCAGGTAACGGATTAAATCCCTAAGACAGCTGATTATATTTCCTTGTTCAAAATTAATGTACATTTGCATGAGGTCAGGGGCAAGTGAAAGTGTATATTTGCACATGTGTAAATTTACACAGTATGCATTCAGAGCATCTAAATGCAAACTATAAGATGCACACTGTGCCAAATACTGTTTCTGTCTATGGAACGGAAGGAAGGAATCTTGCAACTTGATTGGAAGCATGAAATTAATGCACACACACTGAACTATTATTTCTATCAAATTCATACTTCTCTGACAGTTTTGTCTGATATTGCGTTTTTAGCTTATAATAGGGAAAATAAAGTACACACCTCAGACTTAATGCATGTAAATGCATAGCAAGATAATTTTACATACTGGTGTAGTTTACACGTCTAAAACATGCTGATGTAAATTTTGTGAATGTAAATTGGACTTTAGATTAATTATTGGAAATCATAGGATTCATTTTTTCCTCAGTCATAAATATTAAAATTATAGGAAACAACAGAAACCAGATCTACCGCATTTGAACTTCTTGAATCTCTCCTTCCGGAACTCCTAATGATACTTCCGTCTTTATGTGGGAGCTCACTCTTCCATTGACGGGTGCCACGCATGGAGCAGATCATGCTATTTTTATGATACCTTTTTGGGATTTCTGATTTTGGAATGTCTCCTTTTCTAGCTTTGGCTTCGGTATTTGGTTGCCGATGTTTCTCGAATTTGACAAAAATTGTCATCTCCGTACTACAATTACGACAAAATTCAAAATTTTTTATTTCCCTAACATGGACAACAATAATCCAACTTCTACTTACGAAGTATACAATTTACAACGGGGAGGTATATAGTGATCATGGTGTCAGTCTGTCCGTCCCTTCGTTCGTTCGTTAATTGGTTTTGTCCGTCCGTCCGCCATGGGGTTTGTGGCGACAACTTCTAGCCCACTTCATGGAATTTGCTGAAACTTTCACAGAATGTTCAGTACATATTACCAATGTGCACTAAATATTTAAATTGATTTGATTTTATTTTTGTTATTTTTTCCGGAATCTAATGGGAGAGCGGGTTCATATTAGTGAGATTTCCTCATAATAATTTCTCTAGTTAACCATTATTTAATGTTTGTTGACGACCCCGCATCCATGAGTAAACAGAAATATGAATGTAGCGTTGCTCGACATCTAGAAATAAATTCCACTCAAACCGTTGTTAGGGGTCGTGTTGAAGTATGAGCAAAGCTGATTGTAACAGACCTCATGCTGATTTCAAGATGAAGGACAACAATAAATGCGTTGTTCCATTGCTTGGTGTTACCATGTATTTTTAGAGACTGTCTCATGTACATTTACTTCATATTTTTTCATTGTTTATTCAAAAATCGCGTTTCAACATAATAGATATCAGTCCCTTGTGGACAAAATTGAAGTTTCGATCCGAACTGCGATTCAAAATTCATTTTTTTTTTCTTATAGTCTATCAGCTAGCTCCTGAAAAAAAATTTTTGCTAGATACCCCGGTAGACAACAATTTTTTCTTCTAAATCTGTTCAGTTATACTAGATCTTTAATTTTTCGGATGTTATACTCTACGGAATCTGCCGAAAATAGGTACAACAAGGAGCTCTTTAAGGGCACCTAACTATTAACAAAAGCCTTTAAGTATCACATTTTTTACTTTAAAGATCATAATCTACCCTCATTTAGCTTGAAATTGCTTTGAACTAAAATGATGCAAGAGAAAAGTTCACTACCACAGAAACCTGACAAGCTGACTTCCTTAAACAAGGGAAATAACTTCAATTAATTCAAATGTCATGTTTTGTTACGCCTGAGGAACGCCTTCTTGACGGTTGATGTTAAAGATTTTATGCAGACATATAAAACCAAATCAGCTTCCTGTTCTACAATTATCCAGACAAACATAATACCACAATACAATCACAAAATGAGACAAATAACTCACATCCTCCATTCATACCAACAAAAACTTAGAGACCATACAACATACATACTGTACACATAAGTACAGAAGTGTATTGATGCCACATGAAGAAAAAATACCTCGAAATTATGAGATAGTATCTCATAATTATGAGATAATATCTAATAATTATGAGATAACATCTTATAATTATGAAATATTATTTCAAAATATTTTGTCATCATTATAAGATAATAAGTCATAATAATGAAATAATAAAAAAACATCTAATAATATTAAGATATTATCTCATAATAACGAGATAATCAACTTATAATCATGTGATGTTATCTCATAATAACAAGATAATTATCTTTTAATCATGAGATAATTTTATGAGATACTAGTTCATAATTGTGAGATACTAGTTCATAATTATGAGATCTTATTTCATAATTATGAGATAGTATCTCATAATTTTGAGTTAATAAGTCATATAATATGAAATAATATCTCATAATTATGAGAGGTAATATCTCATAATAATGAGATATTATTTCATAATATATGACTTATTAACTTTATTATTATTATTATCTCTTAATAACGAGATTTTTTTCTCTTTATGTGGGATCAGTTCGCCTCCCTTCATAACAGTTTACCTTACAAATGTTTTAAATTCTATACTGTGGATTATACTTTTTCAGTCCCAAAGAATCTTGCATTTAATTGCCATTTGATAATTACATTTAAATGTAAAGACAATGACGTGAGATATTCAAAACAACAGCAGTAGAATACCAAAGGAACAATGGAAAAGATGATCACAAATATCAAAGTACAAAGACAATGTGGCAAAAACAGGAACACAGAAAAAACAAGACGAAACAAGAACGCGAGACAGCCACAACGCACTGGAGCTTCAATTATGACAAAACTCAATTTTACGTAAAGTTAGAGACAGGTTATCAGTTATGTGATATCAATGTTTCTCTTGAGTGGAAACTGGAGATTCTGTTTACTTGTATATATATCTGATAGCATTTCCTATAATATCCCCCATTTCGGACCTTTCTCAAAAAATCTTTCCATTAAATCATGAATTGGAATTTTGTCTTATCTGCGAAACTTTTCTTAATGTTGCACAAGTCTGGTCAGAAAGTTTTACCAAATCTCCCGCTCAACCGGTCTTTTGACATAAACAGTAAGTTGTTCCAATCTAAAGAATTCTATTGTATTTACTTTTCAAAGAATTTTCTTTTTATTTACTTGTAAAAGAAAAGCTTTTATCATCCATTGTACACATCAACAATAGAAAAAAAAATCAAAAGAGAAAAATAGAGTACAAAAAAAATACTAAGAAAAAAAAATTGTAACTAAAATAGCAAACAATCGAACACACCTTGAACAATAAATGAGTAGAACAGACCCTTTAATATATATGTTAAATGTCCATATTTAGCCTTACCGGTCAACAAAATATTCTTATTAAACAAACCATCAAGCAACTTAATACAAAGAATGTTAATTAATATTTTTTCGAACTAATTACGATTGAACATGTAAGACTTATATTCTATATTTAGCAATTTATTTCTATTGACATGTTTGTATCGGAGTAAGATCAAAGTTCCGGATTGATCATATTTATTTTTTTAAATCCTGAATAGCTTAATAATATTTTCCCTGATGCAATGAAAATTATAATAAAATTTGTAAATATAGTATATCTTATATTTTCACGTAAGATCAGAATTTACAATGGTTAATAAAATATCCATCAAAATAGTCAATTTTGTCATTATAATTAGCGATGTTTTATATTGTTATTTAATGGAAAATGATTAGTACATAACTACTATAAACATGTTATTTTCGTGCTCCTGTCTTTTATTTACAATAATATTACGATATTATTCATCATACGCCTGAAGTTGAACCAAATATGGAATTCGTAACTAGGTAACAGGTCCTGACTGAATGGAGGAGCTCATAAAAACTCATTATTGTACTACTTTGCGGCATGAAAATTCAAGTATAACAAATCAAAACATTTAGTTCAAACCCTTTACTATTGAAAAATAGAAAGAAAATGTTGTCTACCGGGGTATCATACAAACTTTGAAATAAGAGACCTTTTCGTATTTAGCTGATAGACTATTAGTTCTGGGAAGAACATTTCTTTTCATCGTTTACCACCTTTCAATAGCAATAGCTGTTGAAATGCTACCGGCCACAGTTGAAGGAGAGGTTTAAGGTATCATATCAACAGTTTAACTCGTCATTTCTTTTGAAATTCCTGTACCAAGTCAGGGCCATTGCTGTTGACAATCCGTCTGGTGATTTAGTACCTGTTTTGTCCTTTTACACTTTTGATTTCGACTTTTTATAATTCCGTTCGACATTTTTTTTTTCTTACCCTTATTTAAAAAAAAAAATCTCAAAACTTGTTTGCAATACATTAAAACTAACATTGAAGAAACTGCTGAAAAAAATTTTAAAGTTCGGAGTATTCCATGGAGTGGGGTATTATTCCATGATTATATCCATTTATAAATCAAGAGATCTCATCAACTATAAAAGCTACATAGGTATTTCTATAATCAAATGTTAGGGAAAATCATTTTCTTCAATTTTCTTTTCTGTGCCTTACTCATGTTGTGTCTATTTTTTGTTGTTTCCGATGTTGCCATTGTCCTTGGATTATTCGTTTTGGATTGACGGTTCGGTTCTCACTTACTTTATAATACTTTCCTCCAAGTTCTAGAATAGAATGATAGATTTGCCTCTATTAACAAATTTTACTGTAAGCTTAAAACTTTAGATCGCGTTCGTCAGATAATATGACTAAGATGAGATAAGAGGAAATTTCTTAAATTAATCAAAATTATGTATTCCGACACTTACTTTACTTATTATCTGCTCCTGATGCTGCATTACTCCATGAAACAAACATGTGTCCAGCATAACGATATTTAATGTTTTTATGCAACTTGGGAATTTTGTATTTTCCTTATATATCTGGAAATGATAACTGTGGCCAATTATTAAGAATATTGATGTTGTAGTGAAATGGTAATTTGAGTATGCTTTGCTGATGATGTTTAGTCTTGTTTGAAAATAATGCTGCATTATTTCCAGTAACGGTTAAACCATTTAACATATGCGTGTGACTTAGTTAAGAATCTCTGTTCTGTGTAAATGCCTTGGGAGTCATACTGCATTCAATGGAATATTTGTATTATGACGATGGTATTTTCGAAAAGAGGGGGGTCATGTGAAAACAAACATTTTACATTGGTATAAATATGTAAAAACTATAAATGGATATGAATACCTTTGTAATTTTTTGTTATCTTAGCTTTTACATGTAAGGTCCTGATAATTGAACAGGACATTAAAACCTATCTAAGAAGCAGGAGAGGAAAGCCTCTTTCACATGATATCGAATTTTAATATTGCAGATTATTAAAAGCTATTTTGAATCTCTTAATAGATTTGGAGGTAAGAATATCTGATTTTCGATTAAAATTTGATAATGAAAAATAATCTTTGTGTTCATGGAAAGACATCAAATTTAGCTACGTCAAAATATATGAAGAACTACAAATAACAAAATACCGAAGTTACTGTAAATTTAGTTTCTGCATTGAATCCACCTGTTAGAGAATATTCAAACTATGATTTCATTATAATACTAGATTACAAGACTTGCAACAAACTATTGGCAATGGTAAAATGGTTAAATAATTCTGTTAAACATACTGAAAAACGTGACATTGGAATTTAAATTGTTGATTGCTTTTACAGTGTTTTTTACTTCAGTGTATTGTACAGATAAATTGAAAATTATTTTATTTTTTTGTAATTGTACCAATTTTCCAGCTGCAAAGATTAAACACGCAAAAAAATTAACAAAAATATTTTACACCAAATCCGCAAAAATTTTACAATGCAAAAATTTCCCAACATACTGTAGAAGACAAATACAGCATTTAAACAACCACAGGGCACAGAGTCAACAGCAAGAAAACTTGGCATAATAAAATCAAAAGATATGTGCACAATAATCAGGTGGTCTGAATAAAAATTTGAAAATACAAGAAATAAAATGCCAAAGAACAAGTTTTACATAACTGGAGTGTATAAAGAGCATATTATTACATCTCTCGCACGGGGAATCTTTTTTACGGACCGCACACCGCAAGAGAGGCCAACACCTGTCTAAAATAACCAATGAAGGGACATGGAGTAAATGGAAATGATACAAAGTCTCGACAAAAACATGGCAAAACCAACCAACGGAACAATGCTTTTATTGTTGTTCTTCATCTTTAAGTCACCATGCGGCCTTCAACAATGAGCTAGCCTTATAGTAAGTTCAAGAAAGTTGATAAATTAAATGATTAAGCAAGCAAGATGAGAATCTTATAAACCCTTTCGCTTCAATTACGTTAAATATCACATATTCGTACAATTTAATAGCTTGAATCACCATTTATCATCTGCATAATGGTCTTACGTAGGTAAACAAAATTTGTTTTATGGAATAAGAATCATTTATTGATTTAGATTTTAACGTCCTTTTGTTAACTTTTCCAACATTTTTTTAAATATCATTCAAAATCTGTAACAAAAATCTGCAATGTTTTTATTTTGTTTTGAAAAAAGATGTCGCATTTCACGTTTGACCCTTCTAAATGTACATGCTAATAATAAAACATAGCTGTTTAAAATACGGGACTTCTGAGTCGTGTTCAATCTAGATGCCAGTTCTGATACAATACTTATATAGTAGTTAATGACACTAAAGGCATTATCACAAAATCTGGACTGCCCAAGGGTTGTGATATGGACCAGGAAAACTGATATGACCCGAGGCGAAGGCGAGGGTCATATCTGTTTCCTGGTCCATATCACAGCCCGAGGGCAGCCCAAATTTTGTGATATTGCCAGTAATGTCATTTACTACTGTATTTATTGCATTGAAGAAATATTAATCTACATTATACAAAAAGGCTGGTGTTTTATTCAACAATCGCAATTAACAAATAATGATATATGTAAAACAAAACAAAAAATGGATTTATTTTAACAGCCAAAGTTTCTTTAATTTTAAAAGTGTCTTCCTCTGCAGCTGAACTTTGATGTTTTATCATCTAACAAAAAAGAAAGAAAAAAAAAAGAAAAAAAAGATCTTTACAAATACGGGCTCTCATTTAAACTATTTTCTTCAAGTTGTCATTTTAAAACATGTGTGAAATAATGTTACCGTACTTAATCCAAAGCATTGAAATATAATGTTAATTGTTGTTTGTTTCCGTTGCTTGATTGACGTAAAAGTTTGAATACATTTTATAAAAGGGAAATCAACTCAAATCTGGCGGTCCGTTTTCAGTACTAAGAATTTTAAACTGATATGCAATAATAAAAATTAATACATCAATACATTGAGAGGGAATCACTAATTAATGAACACTGTTGAGATAAGGGGTTTTATATTGAATCTGTTGTAGCACTTAAGGTTAATTGTCTTTCGAATTTGTCATGAAGGAACAATTATAAGTATACACTTAAATTTCATAAATACTTTGTTTAAAACGTGGTATATATTTATTTCAATGTGTCAAGAATCCAGTCACTCCGTCTCACTGGTATTTGAAGTGATCTTTTCCGTCTTCAATGACACGAGAGTTCCTATCTCGAAAGTCGCGTATTGAGTATCTGCAGATGGCAAATTTCGAAAATTTGAGATCCTATTAAAAATTTTGAAAATCCGTTAACCCAAATATTTTGTCAAACCTGAAAGATAACAAATAAACAACAGGATATCAATTTAAAGTCAAAATCGCCAAAGGCGCGAAGAGAATATTCCCCAGTTTTTGACATGTTTTTGCAATTACAGTTTAAAAAACGGTTGTACAGCCTGCACTGAGGTATTGACTACTGGGTTGATGATCACCTTATTGGGCCTAACAGCCAAAGACCTGAGGCTTCGGCCTAGTGGTAATAAATAACAAAATACCGAAATAACTTTAAATTTAGTGTACTTACCGACAACGAATTGGTAGTATAACTTCCATTACCTTGTTATCACAAGACAAAATATATACAACCTCATCGTTTACGGCAATTCAGTCTCTAATGTAAGGGTTGGTTCAAGAAAATCCAGTTACCATAGAAATTCGAGCTGTTATGACATTACGTATCTTTAGAATAAGTCTTCGTTTATTTTTCTAGCTTAAATGCAGTGATTAGGAAATTCCTGACCATATGAAGTAAGGTTAATTAACGCTTATCAAAAAGCTGTCTATTAAAAATGTACTCTATCAATTTGCTGAGAATACTTAGAAACTGACAATAAAGAAGTCTTCAGTGCATATAAGATCCAAACTAAACTAAGGCAAAATGGTCTTTAGATGGACCCTTCCAAAAAAAAAGAAATCCGGTTGGTCCGCAACTCATCCAAGATGGTTGTCAGCGGGGAACATAGTCTTAACATTGGGCTCTATGGAAAATAGTCTTAACATTGGACCCTATGGAAAAGACATTCAAAGATTTTCTTCCCAGTCCAATTATAATCAAACTAAGACACAAAAGTCCTTGGGTGGTCCCCTTAAAAATGTATCCATTAGATCCATACCTCATCCAAGATGGTCGCCAAAGGAGAACATAGTTTTAAGATTGGACCCTATGGAAAAGACATTCAAAGATCTTCTGACAAACTACTGATCCAATTAAAACCAAACTTAGTCACAATGATACTTTGATGATTCCTTCCAAAAAGATATCCGGTTGGTTTATACCTCCTCCAAGATGGCCGCCACCAGGAAACACCCAATGGTTAAATGTGAAAACACATTCAAGCTTTATATTATATATTTGGTATCATTTGATAACGTCTTATTGTTCAAACAGCTATGTTATTCTTATTACTGCAACTTGTACTCTGGATTAAATGGTTCTAATTATGAACATCAAACATTTTCGGGCTTGTCCTCAATTATTATGAAAACGATAATTTTAAAAAGTGAAATAATGAAAGTAATAAACTTAATGTAAACATCTATTTATTAATTTACCATTTTAGAAATATGTATTAAACTAGATTTTAAGGGAAACTCCTGTCCAATTTTGTTAAGGGCGTTGATGATAATGTGTTGGTAAGGTGAGCTGCAAAAGTAAAATATATGGATTCGAATGCAAACAGTGATGAAAATCATCTTTTTGAACCTGTTAACATCAGAAAATCCAGCAAGGTCTGCGCCCCTTCTTTGTTGTCTTCTAAATCAACACCACCTGCACTATGTCAAGCGCCATAAACCACTGGGCCAAATAGGCTATATTAAAATATAGCTTTCGGTAACCGGGTCATTCCTCGAAGGAAACTAGAGACCTTACTGGGTTTTCCAATTTTATCAGGTTTAAAAAGACGATTTTCATCACTTTTGGCATTCGGAATCATATATTCTACTTTTGCAGCCCACATTTCCAGCACACTATCATTAATATTATGTAGAGCTGTGTGTCACACTATTATCAATATACCTTATGGATCTTATCTGTTGCAACCTTATCCTTTTTCTATCCATTTCCTTCCCACCTAATGTTCATCGTGAACTATGTTTCAACTCTAGATTTCCTACGAGGAGGAATGACCCGGTTACCGAAAGCTATATTTTTATACAGCCTAGGTGGCAGAGTGGTATAGAGCGCTGGATATAGCGCAGGCGATGTTGTCATAGATGACAACAAAGCAGGGGTTCGTAGTTTAAAAAGATGATTTTTATCATTGTAGGAATTCGGCATCATATATTCTACCTTTGCAGCTCACCTTACCAGCACATTATCATTCATATTATATAGAGCTTGGGGCAACATTATTATCAATATACCAGAATGTTTAAATTTCGCAATATGTATAACCTAAACTATGAAGGGACCTTGTAAATGCACAAAATGCGCATGAGATCACGTTTCTACAAATATATAGTAAAATAAAGCAATAGAACAACGCCTTTATTGTTGTTCTTCATCTTGAAATCATTCTTGGGTCTTCAACAATGAGCTTTGTTCGTAAGGACATTTCAAAGTGCAATTCCACGAATTTACACGAAAAAGATATAAGGGATTTCTACATTTAGATGCTTTCATAGCCTGGGAGATGAAGGTCACAACATGGTGTATAAAATAAACAAAACAAACTTTCATCTCCCCTATAATTCAGGGTTAAACGAAACGGACCTGGATATTGGCTTTTTAGGATTGTTGAAAATCTATTTTATTGCATTTGCGTACAATTTCACGTACAGTAAGTATCCCCTGCTTCTTATAATACACCCGCCGTGTTGAACATGTCAACTCCGGTAGTGAAGTCAAATTCGGTTTAAGAAAAACAAACTCTACTGGTAAAGAGAAAGATCTGTTGTCATCTGGGAAACAGATATCAAATAGCCGTTTACAAGATCATAGGATCGCCGTAAAACTACTGTAGTGATGACTTCAAGTTACGGGTAACATACCCTTGCTTAAGGCACCTATTTGAAAGCATCCAAGCTTACAAATCATATACAAAATATTTATATCAACACTGTAATAAACAGATAAACTAGATAAAGTAACACTGTAATTAACAGATAAACCAGATAAAGCAACACTGTAATAAAGAGATAAACTAGATAAAGCAACACTGTAATAAAAAGATAAACCAGATAAAGCAACACTGTAATAAACAGATAAACCAGATAAAGCAACACTGTAATAAAAAGATAAACCAGATAAAGCAATACTGTAATAAATAGATAAACCAGATAAAGCAACACTGTAATAAAAAGATAAACCAGATAAAGCAACACTGTAATAAACAGAAAACTAGATAAAGCAACACTGTAATACCCTTGCTTAAGGCACCTATTTGAAAGCATCCAAGCTTACAAATCATATACAGATAAACTAAATAAAGCAACAAACAGTAATAAACAGATAAACTAGATAAAGCAACACTGTAATAAACAGATAAAGCAACACTGTAATAAACATATAAACTAGATAAAGCACCACTGTAATAAACAGACAAACTAGATAAAAGAACACTGTAATAAACAGATAAACCAGATAAAGCAACACTGTAATATAAAGATAACTAGATAATGCAACACTGTAATAAACAGATAAACTAGATAAAGCAACACTGTAATAAACTAGATAAAGTGGCCATTTTGTAAGAAACCGAACTTGCATATCATACACAAAATATTTATATCAACAGTTACATCGACATGAAAATGTATTCCACAACATAAATTTATCAATGAAGATCAAACATGTCTTTCAGCTTTGCAACAGTAAAAATGCAGCGCAAAATTCAAAAATATGTTTGTAGATGCATTTTACACTTACGGAGAATTTGAAGTATATAAGTTTTCCATTTGGAGACAAACAGCGTCACTAAAGGTCGGTGTTCAATGTTAAAAACGTTTTTAACCAATTATGGTAGGTTGATTCAATATTTTACGAAAAAGACGTGGACACAGGACCCTGAATAAGAGGATTGGTAAAGATTGATTTTAAAGATATTTGTAAAATTCCCCGGACATTTTTATTACAATTATTCAAAGCTTTAAACAAAAAATTGCAAAGTTATCTTTCATTCTTAAAAAATAAAAAAAATAAAAAAACAGATGATGCATTACGTGCTTGATCCTCCTACATATTTGTGCTTATGTAAACTTACCCACACCGATTTGGTAGCACAACTGTAATAAGCTTGTTTTCGACAGATAATATAGTACAACTTACACTTTTTGTGGTCTTGCAGTATGAGGGTTAGTTCAAGAAAGTCCAATTACCATAGAAACTTGAGTTTTTGTAACATGATATCTCTTTAGAATAAGCCTTGGTGGACAACACTTATTTTTCCTAAGCTTTTAATACATTTATTAGGAAATTCCTGTGATTCGTAGATTAATGATAACCATTATGAAGTAAGTCTAATTATCGCATATTAAACCATATGTATACCTCACTATCGTTTGTTACCAATTTGATGGACATACTTACTAAATGACAATAAAGTGGGAAAATTGAAAAGCGACTAATAATATAACCATATTTACCATTCCATACTGATTTTGTGAGTTTGTCTCTATCTGCTAATTTTATAACTACAAAATTACATTTCCAATCTTATGTAAAATCACCTTTTTACAGGTTATAGAATATAGAAATTCGCCAAAAAAAGGTTTTTACTTTCGCTGATGAAACATCTTGAATACGGAAAAATCTGAATTAGAATAGCTTAAAATATCATTAAGATCCATCCATCCCTTCGTCTAGCGCTCTAGACCACTCGGTCACCTAAGCTTGATACCTAGTCTATGTAAAAAATATAGCTTTTTGGTAACCGGGTGATACCTCTACGTAGGTTTAATCTAGGGTTGTAATGTGATGTACAGGAGCTCAGTGCAAATCAGCTGTGATGAAGTATCATATCAATAGCAGATCCTCTCTAGCTAGAGAGGATCCAATGTCTTACAACAGGGATTCCCACCACATAATGTTCTTATTTTTAAAAAGTCATCTGAAGTACATACTAAACCTGTCCAATGGATAATATTGTAAGACCTTATACTGGCCTTGACGATTTAATCTATATCAGTCCAAGATTGTTAGATCTGCGAATTTGTATCAGCAACTTTTGTGGGAGTCGAACCATCGCTGTTTTGACCCAAATGGTAACACCGCCTGCACCATATTTATTATTTTGTTAGGTTTGTAAATATATTAAACCTGAATGAACAAATTGACAAAAATGTTGCGAAATTATCCAACGGGCACCTTGCATGCAATTTTCAAAAACAAAAATGCTGAATAAAGCTTAGTCATCATGTATGAAAGTATTTATTGAGCCGACAATCCTAAAAAAAACACAAATATAAGTGTGATGTTAAGAATTATGGCGTTTGCTTGACTGCTTATTAAAAGTCTTAACTAAAATCGCATAAAGCTGTTGGTGAAATTAATTTCGCAAACCACAAACTGATTTACAGTTATAACTGATCATGTTCTCCTTTGTTAGAAGTCCACAGATCCTGTAGTTTATTTAAAAATATATATTATTTGAAATGGTAAACAAGAATAGTAATTAATTAAAGAATAGCTTAATTTTGTATTAGTGAAAAATATGGTTTCTTCATATCGTAAAGTAAAAACATGAAGATTTGATATACTTTCTCAATTTTCTAACGTGAAATCGCTATGTTCGGTTTAAACATCTAGGCGCATAAGTAACATATACAGGTTGTTTTGCTTCAAAAGAACAATAGAAAGCCATTTTTCGTTGAAATAGAAATAAAGATAAATTTTATTTTTGGATTGTTCATTTAAGTTTTAAATTAATAAAAATAAATTTCCCAAATAAAAACATTATTCATTTATACATTTAAATTTGTATGACAACAATTTGTGGCAGGTGAACTTTTATATGCACATATAATGCAGAAATCGGTATAAAAGATCAGTGCAGTAAACTTTTTCCATGGTAGTTCTCTGCATAAGGATCATCTTTGATTTCGACAGATTACCAATAACTCTATCAATGCACGTGCAAATTTACTTCTTCAACATAAAATAACAAACTCGATTTTTATTGCTTTTGCATTCTTTATGGGGTTTCTCTGGGGACTCAATTTTATTTTAAAAAAAGGGAAAGAAAAAAAAAACATATTGGTCAACAAATTTCCCGTAAACAATTCCAAATTGCAATAATTCATTCAAATGCCAATTTATAAATGTACGGAAACCTTGACAGCAAACAAAGTAAGTGAGAAACGAACCGTCAGTCAAAAGAAAGAACAATCCAAGGACAATGGCAACATCGTAAACACTTAGAAACAAGGACATAACTTGAGTACGGGACAAAAAAAGAAAAATGAAGACACACATACAGATGAACAACATGGACCCAATAAAAACCATGGGTGAGATCAGGTGTACCGGTAGAGTAAGCATCTCTTGCTTCTTATTAGACACCCGCCCTGTGGAACATGTCAACTTAGGTAGTAAGTCAAATCCGATAGAGGAAAAACAAACTTTAGTTGTATAGGGAAAGATCTGTTGTCATCTGGGAAACAGATATCCCATAGCGATCCACAAGATCGTGATGTCCACCGTAAAACTTCTGTAGTGATGACTTTAAGTTTTTGGTAACGTACCCTTTCCTAAGAAGTCTATTTGTAAGCAACTGAGCTCTATCAAGGAAGTTACTGTAACGACCACAAGCCCTTGAGTAGCGAAGGAGTTGTGAGATGCTGGTGGTTTGGAATGTTGCTACAAAGAAAAGGGAAGTTGACAATTGGAAAAGTGAAGTCATCGCGTTTGTCATACAGCCTAGTTTTGTAATGTACCTCTGTAGTATCCTAAATTTCAAGCTCTTTTGGATAAATAAGATGAAGAAAATTACCAAAGCGAAAGGTAATATGAGTTCCTTCATTTTCCCCTTATAAGTGTTAATCACCATGCAGCTAAAATATGACGAATAGTCCATTCCACAGCACTTTAAAAATCGTAAATGTGAATCCTAAGAAAATACGCTGAAATCAATTTTTTAATAAGCATTGAAGGGATATGGAGTAAATGCCAATGAAACAAAGTCTCTGAAATACATGAGAAATCAAAGCAATGGAACAAACGCTTTTGTTTGTGTTCTTCATCTTGAAGTCACTATGAGGCATTCAACAATTGATCAAACCTCATAGTAAATTTAAGAAGGCCCCTAACATCTGTTTGAGCGGAATTCATTGCTAATTGACAAGCAACGCTACATCCATGCTGTTGAGTGCGGGGTTATCAACAAACATAAAATTAACTGGAAAAGTGTTTTTACAATCTCTGTCATTCGTTGCTCGACAAAAAGACTGACAAAAGACAATAACAACATTAAAACAACCACAAGGCACTCATCGAGTCAAAAATGATATGAGCAAAATAAGCAGGTGGTCTGAATAACAATTTGATATTACTAAAAATGCTAAAATTTTAAAATATGATGGTCATTCATATGAGTAATTCTCTCAAGCACAAGTATACCATAAAAATGTACATAGAGCTAACATCTCTCGCGCACGGGGAATCTTTTTACGGACTCCACACTGCAGGAAATACGAACTCAAGTCTAAAATGAGCAATCAAGGGATATGGAGTAAATGCGTATGTGATTTATATAGTGCATATAGTTGTGTATTAAATAAAACGGCTTAATTTTCAGATTTCAGATTGGCAGATTTCGCACATATATTGTTATGCCCTATATATTTGCATGTTCGATACAGCACTTGTTGCAGCATAAAATTCATATAAATATAAAGTCTTCGAACATCTTATTTATTTGAATAGGTTAGAGGTAAACAGAACTACAAGAATGAAAATTTATCCGAAGGGCCGTAACCCTGGTCAATGATAACAAATTTTACATAGATGTTAACGCAACCACAAGGGTGAAGCAATATTCTACCAATTATTTGTCATGCACCTGATATCAGCAATGTGCATATTCCTCCTATGGCCCCTTAGGGAAAGCTTTCTATGTCTGTTGGCCGTCTGATAGACAGTAGTCCTGGGTATGCTGTCTCACATTTTCCAGATGTTTCCCTTTCTATTACTTCCGCTCTAGGTGCCCAAAGTTGGCATATTCGGTCACAGGGTGGTCAACTATGTCTACTTTGCAGACTCCTCCTATGGCCCCTATGGCAAAGCTTTTTATGTCCGTTGGCCATCTGATATACAGTAGTCTTGGATATGCTGTCCCACATTCCCCAGATGTTTCCCTTTCTGTAACTTCCGCTTTAGGTGCCCAAAGTTGGCATATTCGGTCCCAGGGTGGTCAACTATGTCTACTTTGCAGACTCCTACTATGGCCCCTACGGCAAAGCTTTTTATGTCCGTTGGCAATCTGATAGACATAGTTGACCACCCTGGGACCAAATATCCCAACTTTGGGCACCTATAGCGGAAGTTACAGAAAGGGAAACATCTTAAACTTCCGCTATAGGTGCCCACAGTTGGCATATTCGATCTATGGCTATTTGCATATTCCTCCTATGGCCCCTTAGGGATAGCTTTCTATGTCCGTTGGCCGTCTGATAGACAGTAGTCCTGGGTATGCTGTCTCACATTTTCCAGATGTTTCCCTTTCTGTTACTTCCGCTCTAGGTGCCCAAAGTTGGCATATTCTGTCTCAGGGTGGTCAACTATGTCTACTTTGCAGACTCCTCCTATGGCCCTTATGGCAAAGCTTTTTATGTCCGTTGGCCATCTGATAGACAGTAGTCTTGGGTATGCTGTCTCACATTCCCCAGATGTTTCCCTTTCTGTAACTTCCGCTTTAGGTGCCCAAAGTTGGCATATTCGGTCTCAGGGTGGTCAACTATGTCTACTTTGCAGACTCCTACTATGGCCCCTACGGCAAAGCTTTTTATGTCCGTTGGCCATCTGATAGACATAGTTGACTACCCTTGGACCGAATATGCCAACTTTGGGCACCTATAGCGGAAGTTACAGAAAGGGAAACATCTTTAACTTCTGCTATAGGTGCCCAAAGTTGGCATATTCGGTCCCAGGGTGGTCAACTGTGGCTACTTTGCATATTCCTCCTATGGCTCCTACGGGAAAGCTTTCTATGTCCGTCGGCCGTCTGATAGACAGTAGTCCTGGGTATGCTGTCTCACATTTCCAAGATGTTTCCCTTTCTGTAACTCCCGCTGTAGGTGGCCAAAGCTGGCATTTTCTGTCATAGGGTGTTACAATATGTCTATTTTGCAGACTCCCCCTGAGGCCCCTACGGCAAAGCTTTTTACGTCCGTTGGCCATCTGATAGACAGTAGTCCTGGGTATGCTGTCTCACATTTTCTAGATGTTCCCTTTCTGTAACTTCCCCTGTAGGTGGCCAAAGTTGGCATATTCTGTCATAGGGTGGTAAAATATGTCTATTTTGCAGACTCCTCCTGAGGCCCCTACGGCAAAGCTTTTTATGTCCGTTGGCCAACTCATAGACAGTAGTCCTGGGTATGCTGTCTCACATTCCCCATATGTTTCCCTTTCTGTAACTTCCCCTGCAGGTGGTCAAAGTTGGCATATTCTGTCATAGGGTGGTACAATATGTCTAATTTG
>MJUU01021792.1:281870-315186 GCA_002080025.1 Modiolus philippinarum
ACAGAAAGGGAAACATCTTTAAATTCCGCTTTATGTGCCCACAGTTGGCATATTCGATCCCAGTGTGGTCAGCTGTGGCTATTTGCATATTCCTCCTATGGCCCCCTTAGGGAAAGCTTTCTATGTCCGTTGGCCGTCTGATAGACAGTAGTCCTTGGTATGCTGTCTCACATTTTCCAGATGTTTCCCTTTCTGTTACTTCCGCTCTAGGTGCCCAAAGTTGGCAAATTCGGTCCCATGGCTACTTTGCAGACTCCTCCTATGGCCCTATGGCAAAGCTTTTTATGTCCGTTGGCCATCTGATAGACAGTAGTCTTAGGTATGCTGTCTCACATTCCCCAAATATTTCCCTTTCTGTAACTTCCGCTTTAGGATCCCAAAGTTGGCATATTCGGTCCCAGGGTGGTCAACTATGTCTACTTTGCAGACTCCTACTATGGCCCCTACGGCAAAGCTTTTATGTCCGTTGACCATCTGATAGACAAAGTTGACCACCTGGGACCGAATATGCCAATTTTGGGCGCCTATAGCGGAAGTTACAGAAAGGGAAACATCTTTAACTTCCGCTATAGGTGCCCACAGTTGGCATATTCGGTCCCAGGGTGGTCAACTGTGGCTACTTTGCATATTCCTCCTATGGCCCCTACGGGAAAGCTTTCTATGTCCGTCGGCCTTCTGATAGACAGTAGTCCTGTGTATGCTGTCTCACATTTCCAAGATGTTTCCCTTTCTGTAGATGGCCAAAGTTGGCATATTCTGTCATAGGGTGGTACAATATATCTATTTTGCAGACTCCTCCTGAGGCCCCTACGGCAAAGCTTTTTATGTCCGTTGGTAATCTCATAGACAGTAGTCCTGGGTATGCTGTCTCACATTCCCCATATGTTTCCCTTTCTGTAACTTCCCCTGCAGGTGGTCAAAGTTGGCATATTCTGTCATAGGGTGGTACAATATGTCTAATTTGCAGACTCCTCCTGAGGCCCCTATGGCAAAGCTTTTTATGTCCGTTGCTCATCTTATAGACAGTAGTCCTAAGTATGCTGTCTCACATTCCCCAGATGTTTCCCTTTCTGTGACTTCTGCTATAGGTGGCCAAAGTTGGCATATTCTGTCATAGGGTGGTACAATATGTCTTTTTTGCAGACTCCTCCTGAGGCCCCTACGGCAAAGCTTTTTATGTCCGTTGGCCATATGATAGACAGTAGTCCTGGGTATGCGTTCTCACATTCCCCAGATGCTTTCCTTTCTGTAACTTCCGCTATAGGTGGCCAAAGTTGGCATATTTTGTCATAGGGTGGTAAAATATGTCTATTTTGCAGACTCCTCCTGAGGCCCCTACGGCAAAGCTTTTTATGTCCGTTGGCCATCTGATAGACGGTAGTCCTGGGTATGCTGTCTCACATTCCCCAAATGTTTTCCTTTCTGTAACTTCCGCTGTAGATGGCCAAATTTGTATATTCTATCATAGAGTGGTACAATATGTCTTTTTTGCAGACTCCTCCTGAGGCCCCTACGGCAAAGCTTTTTATGTCCGTTGGCCATCTGATGGACAGTAGTCCTGGGTATTCTGTCTCACATTCCCCAGATGTTCCCTTTCTGTAACTTCCGCTATAGGTGGCCAAAGTTGGCATATTCTGTCATATGGTGGTAAAATATGTCTATTTTGCAGACTCCTCCTGAGGCTTTACGGCAAAGCTTTCAGGTATGCCGTCTAACAATGTCTGGATGATAGCATACTCCGACTTAAGATGGTTAAAAATGTCTAGTAAGAACGTTCTAGAAGAGCTTTTTATGTGGGGAAAAGACAGGAAATAGTTCAAAGTATGCATATTACATTGCACTTGCAAAAGCGTATATAATTGGTTGTATTACTGATCGAAGAAACGATAGCAATATTTATTGACCGCCGTGTACCTGAGATTTTGTGCCGTGCACCTGACCGTGCACCTGAAATTTTGTGCCGTGCACCTGACAGTTTGTGTTTGTTAAGTGGAAATAAAACCTTGTTCACGACGCTTGTCGGTTGATAACATATCTATATTGAAATATATACATTTAATAGAATACGTTTTAACTAAAATGAACTTCCTGAGTTGTCTTCCGAAAAATATCTAAGCGTGTTTTGTTTCTTTTCTATGTCATTGAGAAACAATAGACAACATGGAAAACAGTGAAATTGTTCCCCATACTACTGAATTCGTATATATATATTTATTGCTATTTATTTTTAAAATTTATACAATTACCCTTTACGAATCTACTATTTAGAAACATAATTTTAGATTAAAAAAGTAACATCTTCACTTTAGCCTTGACAATAGTGACTTTAAAACTCCGAAAGGGCGTTCCGATGGCGTAATAGAAAGAAATGCGGGTTCCAGTCTTTTTTTTTCATTTTTTCCCTTTATTCTGCAAGAATTTAAAAAAAATTAAAAAAGAAGGGTAAAAGTCTCGATGCCCCTTGTGGAACCGCCAATGATTTCAGCTTCTTTTTTTGTGTTCGAGAACATTAAAGTCTTTTCAAATTGAAAATGACTTTTTCTTAAAACGTATGTTCGCCTCTCTTTCTCAACAAGAAATAAATGCAACATTTAAATATGTATGTTATGTGAATACACTAAAAGTTCGATACCGTATAATATGATTGAATAGGTTTCCGTAATCATTATTTAAGAACGTTTTATGTTTATGCGTCTTTTTGGTTTTATGTTGTTCTCTTATTTGTGAATGTTTCATGTCGTATGTACCTTTTCGGTTTTTAGTTGTGATCATTTTGGCGCCCTTTCTTATTGTTCGCTACCTTATTGTTCGCTGGCTTGATTGGGCTTATTGTTCGCCGGCTTATTGTTAGCTAGCTTGAGTCTGGTAAAATGAACAACGATAAATTCTACTATACTTAGCAAGCAAGAATGTATATCACCTGAGCTATAAAGGATATTGTAAGAAACTAATGTGGAAAGAAGACTAATTTTGTTTACCGTCTATATAAACACTTATGTATTGTCATTGAGAATCTTGAACTTCGGGTGGCCAATACATTCATGTGTCATGAATAGTTATTATTTTATTCTTCAATTAAGTTTAAGCAAGTATGAAATGCGGGTAATAACAAAATTACCGAACAGAATTGTCAAGAGCCAAATATCCAAAAGACAAATAGACAAATCAAGTGGAAGTTCATCGGAAATTGTCGACCGTTATGATCCTAACTTGGTACAGGCATTTCAAAAGAAATTGTTGGTTAAATCGATTCTAGGGAGCGCCAGATTTTCCCTTTCATTGTGGTAATGTCCAGTGGCAACTCAGCAGCCATTGCTACTGAAATATCGAAGACAGTATAAAGACATGGTCATCCCAGTATTAAGGTGTCTGCAGGATATTTTTTTCCTATTATAGAATTTTGTGAAATTTTCTGTGTAGAGACATAATTATGCATTATTGTTCCAAAAATAAAATAAAATTTGGGGGTCATATTGCATTTAAGCGCAAAAACTGAAATTGAAAATTTAAGGATTTTACATAGAAATGATAGGGAAAATGATTAAATGATATGATAGTTTGAAAAATCTTTTATAGATTTTGTTCATACCATAAGGCAGAATTGGGGGTATTTTATTCATGAGGTAAAATCACGTGACCACGCCCCTTTTTGGTGAATTACTTCCCTTTATTAAAGTTTAACTTCTAAAGTACATCTCAGTGTTCCGGATTATTTTCATACCATCCCCGTCTTTTTTCTAAAAGTACTGTATTAATGTTATCTTCCGTGATGAAAAGTTTTTGTTATGGGAATTTTTAAACATAGAGATTGTGGTTAAAAGCCGTCAGTAGAAGGATTTCCCGTCGCTGGAAGACTTGGAATTACACATTTTCAATTTAATTTGGCCGCGAATTTTCTTAAGTTTAAAAAGGACAATTGTTTATGAATCTATGCGAGTTATATTTCACAGCCATATGCGGACAAATTTGCTACATATTTGTCTTTGATGTATATTTTTTGTCAAAGATAGCTTACTCGGCAGTTTTACAATGGCTTCTACAGTCAAAATGTCATGATCCCGCTTCGAATTTCAAACTTAATTGGCCAAAAATTTTCACTATTATGGTAAAGTATTTATGCATAGAATAGACGTAAACAATGTGTAGAATCTTGCTAGATGCGGACAAATATGTTCTGAAGTGTATTATTAGATAATTTTGCAAAATTTCAATATCTCCCCTATGCATTTCAACTAAACATGGCCGACAAGTAAGAGTTACAAGATGGTCGCTATGCAAATTAGTAAAGTACCTCTGATTCTGCCATATGCTTTGCATGTGTTTTGAGATCATTATATAGTTAACATACAAAAAATAAAAATTTGGGGTCACCGTAGAAATAAGAGAGATAAATTGCGAAATGATAATTTCTCTAGTGATATCCATGTGATATCATTTTATCAAATTATCTCCCTTGCATAATTTCTGTGTTCTGTAAATCTAGCAACAGATTTAAAGAATGTGTGTTTTAGTTCATCATTTTTGAATGAAAAAGTTGTAAAAGTGATCTGGAATAAATATTTCAATTACTTTCGAACTTTCTTTACAATTGAAATAATAATTTTGTTAAATTTCTTTATGAATGAAACCTAAGTGAACAAGTATTAGACAAAAATGGCGGAATAATACCACTGAGACACCATAAGTAAAAAAAGAACCTTGAATCAAAGTCCGGACCAAAACTTCATTTTTTCCACAAGGGACCGATATCTATTGAACAATTTTTTTCAATGATCGTATGAGTCGGATTTTTTTTCTTCTAATTTTGAAATTAGAAATACAACAATATGCAAGTTTCATAATAAACGGTAAATTTTGTTATGCTTTACAGGTATTTCAAGGGGTAGCCTCTCATCAGCAGCAGTAGAATCAATCAATATGGGAAGCCATCATACAAAAATAGTAAAGTTTCAAAAAAATTCAACGTTAAAAGGGGCATAACTCCAGAACCCTATGTACTGCTGAAACTAAAATTACACTTGGCATGTGTTTTGTGGTAAACAACTTACATACCAAGTTTGAAGACAGTATGTTATTTTGTTCACAAGTTATCAGTCGGAAACCTTAAAATTTTGTAAAATTTCAAAGTTTTAAGGGACATAACTCATAAAACCCCTAGGGCCTCTGAACCCAATATCGCATTTCTCCTGAGTTTAGGGGTAAACAACTTACATACCAAGTTTGAAGACCTTATGTAATTTCGTTCACAAGTTATCAGTCGGAAACCTTCGGGGACGACAGAGAGACAGACGGACGGACGGACACACGACTGAGGGTATCACGTAAGACCTCGCCACTACGTGTGGCGGGGTATAGGAATAGTAAAAAACTAGAAAAATTGTGATTAAAGCTCACAAAATATATACCCGGCTCCCCCCAAAAAAGATCAAATCAAAATTTTAAATAGATGGTGCACAATGGCAATGTGTACTGAATATTCTGTGGAAATTTCATTGAATTTCACCATGCGGTCTATGAGGAGTTGTCGCCACAAAGTGTGTACCCTGGGGCGGACGGAATAACGAACGAACGGACGGACGGACGGACAAACGGACACCATGATAACTATATACTGTCCGCTAAAGCGGGGGTTATAATGATCATCTTATCGTCCTTTTTGTCGTACATTTTAGTACTTAAGATTCCTATTTTCTTAAATTCGAGATACAAGTCCAACAAAAAGAGATTCAAATAGGATCGTCGTGTAATTTACATTTTAAACCTGGTAGTACATGTCTATCGTTTTTAATATTTCAAGCGTTGTTCAAAAACCTAACATTTGAAGGGTGTTTTCTAATTGATCATTTCATTTTTTCTACAGTTTTGGTGTCAATCCACTTGATGTATTTCATGTGATGAATAAACACTTAAATTAAGGTACTAAGACCTAACCTGGAGGGGTTGAACCGGGTTGAATACAGGTAGCTATTGATTATCTATGTTATTTTCACCAAACGTATATGCAAATTGAGGGTAGAATCTACTTGACTGGGCGACGGAAGTTAGGTATAATAACAATGAACGCGCATGTCCCATGAACTTTCTTACGTTGTTATGCAGTTGTACATTACACGGCGGCCATCTCGCTTTGAATTCTGAAGGTATTCTATGCATAATTTGAGATGTTTTTCACTTGAAAAAAGCGGAACATGAATGAAGACAAGGCTTGGCCGCCGGCGTTTAAGGCTTGAGAACCTGTGGAGCATAAATAAAGCCAAAGACAGATTCATCATTGCACTTGCATGCATGAAACAAAACAAAATATTAACTAACAGAACATAGTAAATTACTTACCATTAAATGTCTAAGTCATCAAAATTGTAAATAGGCTTACTATTGTCATTCATTTCAACAGTTATACGACTTTTTTGCTCTCAATTTTAGGTTATCCCACTTATAAGTTTTGGTATAATTGTGTCCGTTACAACATCTTTTTTCTACCTTAAAAAATTCTATTTTGTAGCGTTGCTCGACAATTAGCAAAGAATTCCGCTTAAACCGGTGCTAGGGGCCGTCTTGAACTTACTATGAGGTATGAGCAAAGCTCGTTGTTGAAGGCCTCATGGTGACTTCAAGGTGAAGAACAACAATAAAAGCGTTGTTCCTTTGCTTGTTTTTTACCATGTATTTGTAGAGACTTTTTCTCATGTGCATTTACTCCATATCCTTTTATTCACCATTAAATAAATTACAATCTATAGATACCCCAGTTTCATCTATTGACAGCTATGATTTTTCTACACTATATACAACCCTTCCAGATAATTTGATTAAATCTAAATTTTGTGAACTTATTAAATGGTCCTTTAAATTTTCGGTCTTCAGTTTATTTGCTGCAACAATATTACTTACAACAATTATTGCTCCTGGACATGTAACCGTACTCTCACATCCAAACTTTTACAACAAGGTTGCAGATTTCATAAATACTTTTAAGAAGTTTTACAGAAGATATGAACATTTGATATCTAGATAGGACGTGACTCGCAAACAGCTAATTACAAAGGGCATTTCATATCCTCGATTTTATGGAAATGTTGTTAAAAATGTCAAAAACTGATAAATAATCCAGAGAAACTGGGACGTAACTTGCATTCTTTACGTAATAGTGAATATCGACGAGATATTCTGAACAAATCCGTTAAATTGGCTTTGGATTCCAGTGGCCTGAAGACTTTACATATACTGGCCTCTAACTGATACTGCCGATGTCTACTGAAATACATGACGACTCTTTACCAAACCCTTCGGGGAGTTTTGAGTTATGGATTTTCTTCCGTAGTGCGACAGTGTTTTAAAAGCAGACTAGATTCTCTTTGACCCTTCTTCCAAAATCATGTTTTGTCATATGCTTTTTCTTTTCCAAGATGGTGGTCATTGAGTTAGTAGTCTACCTGTATTGGGTTTTATTCGCATGTTTATGATACTATAGGGAAACGGGATAGAGACAGGGGAGGTTTGGGTACCCATAAACCGGTATAAGCCTACCACTGGCTTTTGCTAGTGCCGGTACCAAGTCCGGCTATCCCGAGTTCCTATCGTTATTTATGTTTGTCTCTTGTTTTCGTCATTGTTTTTCTGGTGCAGTTTGCTTGTAAATTGTGGCATGTGATTGTAGTTCCTGGCCATTGTAGGTCTTTATTGTTATCCTGTTTTTGTAATTCTATGTCATAAATACGATCGATCAATTCAGAAAATGCTAGAAATGGATCTAAAGCCTTCTCGATTTATTTTTTGCGGACACAATATTGACAAGAATATGAGCCATATAATGATTTAACCTTGCCGTTTTTGTGTAAGCTTTTTAAGAGCCCACCAAGTGCTTTCAATTGTGTTCGTATGAGCACCAGCGTCTGGATCTTTAACATTTAAAGAGTGGTTCACCTTTAAATGTTTTAAACCCTCTTGATCTAGGCAATCATATGCTTTCCAACAGTCTGAAATTATAGTTGTTCCGGGTCCTATATGGTGTTTAATAATTTTTACTAAAGTTTCAACTGTCCTGTTTTCAACTGCAGCAAAAACACTTTTTGGATTCCCTTTCTATATCCCAAATACCCACTGACCGTCTACTCTCCTTCCTTTATCGTGCTTACATTTCCCGAACTTGCTTTCGTCAATTTCTACAGTTTTATCAACACCTCCTATTTTTTCACTGTCTTCTAATAATATATACTCACAAACCTCCCTGCAGGAATTGTACAAGTCGACAATTGTTTGGTTACTTATACCAAGCTCATGCTTTACAAATTCTTGGCCTACTCTGTATATCCAAAAATATAAAATTGAAATAATTTGCTGAAATTTCAAATTGTTTTTCTCGAACCAGCTTCCTGCACGTAATGATACTTCCCACACGGTTTATAACTGCACCTCCAAACATATCCGTCACGAGAAAAAGAAGAGTCTTCCTAAGTGTAAACCTACCGTAGCTACATTTTCAACATATATTGTCGTTCAAATCAAATAATAATTTCTTTCCAATGCACCAAGATAGAATACTTTCAAGTGTCTGGCAAATAATAAACAAATCCTTCAATACGGGACTTTTGAATCGTGTTTACTCCGGAATCAGAGTCTATTTGTATACGTAAAAAATCAATAATCAATACATTGTGAGGAAATCACGAATTAATGAACACTGTTGAGCTAAGGGTGATTTATATTTAATCGATTTTTAACGCTTCAGTTTGATTTGTTTTCGTCAATTAAAATTTAGTCAAAGAATTGTCATATAAGAAAACTTATAAATGCACTTCAATTTCATAAATAGTTTGTTTTTATGTAGTATATATTTATTTCAATAGGTTTAGAAATCCAGTATTGCTTCTAACTGGTATCCGAAGCAATCGTTTCCGCCTTCAACTACACGGGAGTTCTTATCTCGAAAGTCCCGTATTTTAACGGCATTTGACACAGATCTTACAAAACTTACTCAACGATATATTTTGCACATATGACGTCACTTTAAGCAACGTCATAATGAATATTCATATTCAATCATGTGACTTACCTTCCTTGTCAAAAAAAACGGATTGCACCACGACGTTGTTTGCAGTGATCGGCACCTGTTTTCTATTCGTTTTTGGGCTCAGATTACTCGTTTTCGGCCTGGTTTTCGATTTTAAATTTTATATATATATATACGGTGTTTACAATATTTTCGCAGACTTTTTCAGCGCCCAGTAAAGTAGAAGTGTTCCCGATTGAGTGCTCGAGTACTTGTCCAGATGTAGTATCGAGTATGAAATATTGATGACGTCATTGCTTCGATTTACCTAAGCAACAAGTGTCATCGACATCATGTTTACATATAATATTCAGGTGGCTTAATTGCTTATTAAAGTATTAAAAGACTGTTTATTTTGCATGAAGCTGTGAGGGATTCATTTATCTGATCTCCCACACTCCCAGTTTTGATATAATTACAATTGTAATTGGTCATGTTCTTCTTTTGTTAGAAGTCCACAAATCGTTAAAAAGATGCGTTGTTTATCTAATGAGATAAATTGTTGTAAATGATATAGATAAGAATAATATATACTGAGAGCAGCTAAATGGAATACTATAGTCGTCAAAATTTAATTCATACACGTCGTGATGAACATGTCAATTGTGGTAGTTACTTCAAATCCAACAGAGAAAGGCAACTTTAGCTGTAAATGTTGTCATCTTTGGAACAGATACACCATATCGGTCCACAAGACCGTTATGTTTTGCAATTTAGTTCCGCAACAAGATCAAATCTACATTTTTTTTAAATTTTCGGTTCCATATTACACAAAGAAGATATTACGGATTTCTTCATTTTGACTCTTTCAATAACAGCTGCAAACCGCAGTAAGCTGTGTATAACAAAGCATATGGTAGAGCAAATTCTTTTTTTTACAAAAGAAAGGCAACATAAGCATATAAGAAAAGAACTGCACGTTCAGTATTCTTCTCCATCACCGACTAAAGGCAAAACTGCCATTGAAGATACTCAAGACCAAGATTTGTTTCTAGTTATACAGTCTCTAGAGTGGCGGAAGCTACCTAAGACAAGTATTGTATTGAAACGGCGAGAGATAAGACAATGTTTTATGCATATTGCTAGCAGATAAAAACAAATCAACAGATACTACTATATTTTTAAGGAGTCGAACGTAAATATTTTAATCTACGATTGACGTCCGTTTGCGTTATACGTATATGTTATCGGGCTCTGGACAGCTATATATCGTAAAATAAAAGCCCATGAGCCAGAATATGAAACACAGGGGCGAGTGAGAGTAGCCAACGAGCCCCAAGCTTCATATTCTGGCGAGCGGGGGATATTTTGCAATACATAAGCTGTCAAAAGACCGATAACTTGTTTATCATCCTTTAATTTGTATTTTTAATTCAGAATTGCTTGATATATCCAAGTCAACCTCTGATATATCCGGGTCAACCGGATATGGCTTTTGCGGAAAGGCTCTACAGGCTGATATAACCATGGGGAATGATGATAAAGTACAGTATAGTCGGGTTTTAAAAATGCGTTAAGTTTTACTAACTATTAGCTATCGTAAAAAAATCATTCTTTAAAACCTCATTGCTACGTCAAGATGACGAACAACCATTAAAGCGTTGTCCCACTGCTTGACTTTCCCATGTATTGATAAATACTTTGTCTCATGTGAATTTATTCCATATCTTTTTATTTTTATTTAAATCAATAAATCTTGCAAATACAGCTTCTCCTGCTAACGGATTGTATGTTTAACAGCTAACTCGTTACGTGAGAGCTAGCACATAATATAAAGACTTTCTCATTAGACATAGTTATATCCGAGACCGCCTTATTAATCAAGGCTTCAACAAAATTCCGTCTCATACGATCATTAAAAAACTTCTTTAATAGATATCAGTCCCTTGTGGAAAAGTCCTTTATACTGGGATGATCATATCTTTTAACTTTCTACGACCTTTCAATGACAATTTCTGTAGAGTGGTTACCGGACACTACCGCAATGGAAAGGGGGGGGGGGTTGGCATGCAATAAAACCGGTTTAACCCATCATTTCTTTTGCCTGCACCGAGTCTGGACCATTGCGGTCGACAATTTGCCGGTGGTTTCCAACTGTTTTGTCAATTTTTTACTTTTTTTGTCTCATGGACTTCACTTAATCACTCTTTTCGGTAATTTTGTTATTACCCCCATGCAATGTATGTGAAACCCGAAATGTCAGTCTTAAAACGAATCACCCAAGGACAACAGTAACATCGGAAACACCAAGACACATAGACATCACATGATTATGAAAAAGAAACAATTTTAGCTGTAAAGGGAAAGATCTGTTGTCATTTTTTATCGGTCCACAAAATCGTGAAATTGTGCAATTTAGTTTCTCGACAAAAACACAATATTAAAATCAAAACAACAATTTTTGAAATTTTTGGTCGTCTTTTACACAAAGAAGATATTAATAACTCTTTATTTTGATTTTTTAAAATATCAGCTGCAAAATCGCAGTAAGGTGTGTAAAACAAAGAATATGATAGGGCATTAAAGCGTGTCCCATTGCTTGACTTTACCATGCTTTGTCTCATGTAAATTTACTCCATATCTTTTTATTGTTATTAACGACATACATAGGTTAATTTCAATAAACCTTGCAATTGACAATCATACCAAAAAATCGAATCTTCATCCAAAAAAACTGACTGAGAATGAAAACAAATCGTTGCTATGAGAAACTGGTATAATTTGGTCTTTTTCGTTCTTTCTAACGGTATTTTGATGCTATGTCACAATTTTTAATATGTATACTACTTGCCAGAATTTTGGATAAAAAATCAAAAAAGTGGATAAAAATTGGTACCATATTGTGGATGCTCAAATTATTTTAAAAAATGCAAATTAGCTGTGAATCGATGTAGATTATCAAAAGAGTGAACAATTCAATAAAAATGTCAAAATAAATTGGTAAAAATTGTTACTCTGTAATTTTTTTGTAATTTTTCAAAATCCCCAAAAATGACAAATGATAAAAGTAATACCCCCAGAGAATGACCATTATTGTTATTGTGTAAAACTGTTCAAAAATTTGGTTCAATATATCATAGGTTATGCCCATGCTTCCAGATAAAAATTTAAGCTAAAACTGACGTGAGCCTGAATTTTTGACAGTATATATTTATTTTAATTTGTGACAATATAAATATATGCTTATGTAAACTTACCAACGTTGTTATCAACATTTTAATCAGGTACAACTTACACCCTCTGCGATCATGTTTATGTCTATGGTGGGAGCGTCAATTACTAGAAATTATATGACTTCACCTGTCTTTTACATTACGCGTAACACATTGTCCACACAGTTAACAAATGCTTACTGAATGGAGACAGTATAATTATATTTAATTAAATATAATAGAAGTGCTATTTTTTATACATTGATAGTATCCAATAACAAACCACGGAAGTCATTGTGAAAGAATCACGGAAACTGCCACAGTGTTGACAAATTTGCTAATTATCAGTCCATAATACTTTTGTGCTTTTCTCTCTTTCTGCTTTTATTATTACCACCAAATATTTAGGAATCCTATAGTTGTTTTAACAAGAATTGTCTTTATCCTGTGCGTATTGGTAATGATTTCGTCAAGCGAACAGATATCAACAAAAAGCTACAAGAGCAAGCAAAATTTTCTTTTTGAGTTAATTAATACTGACTTTTAATTTATTAATTTCAAGACAGAAAAAAAATCAAACTAAAATACGTCAACATATATTCTCAATATTTTTTGCCAAAACCACTAGTTAGTATAATGTCATGTTTGTTCAATTGCTATTGTCTAGGTTTATGTAAATTCTAAAACCGAAGGGTTAAATCCCTCCATTGCTGGTTGTTTGGATTTCGGTTGGTTTTATGCATTTTATATATTTTTTGAAATTGTGGATTTCCTTTGTTTGGGTTCTAGTGCTGCTGATGAGGAATAAATTTCCGAAATGGCCAATTAATGCAGTTTGAGTAAACATATGTGTTATGGTCTCATGTTCATTTACTCCATATCCTTTCGTAAAATATTCATAAAGGTATTACGGGTGAACCATTTAAATGACAAATACGCAATTACATTATTCAAATATCTTAACAATGAAATCATGCTGATAATCCACAAGTCAGAAAACTATCGGAATTCATTTTGAACTATTATTTTATTATTATAATAACTATTTGTTTCCTATGGCCCCTAGCACCTTATTTACATACCAGTAATGGAAATACTGCATACTATTTTTCTTTGGAAAGAAGGATCTCCATCCTTTCATGAAAAAAGTGACATAATCAAAAGACATTTTAGGTGGGTTTTCAAATTTTTCCTTTATACAGAATTATTTAAAATGCTATGTTGAAAAAATACTGATTTGGTATTCATGTGTTGCTTTTTTGTTTGCTTGAAATCAAGTTACTTCAATTGCTATTCTATTGTTGTCAATGTTTTGAGTAATAGCTGCGGGCAAGTGAAATCGAAAAGTAGGGTCAACTTGTATTCATTTCAACCAAGACTAGCATATTACTTCTTGGATTAATTCTTTACGATATTTAAACATTGTAGTTCTGAAACAAAGACTAATATTGCATTTCTCAATTTTACTAAATTTCTTTAGTTTTTGTGGAAATACGAGATAAATTGTCATTATTGTTAAAATGGGTTGTTTATCACAACAATTCCCACATCCTTTCAATGTTCTTTTTAATTATCATTATTATTATTCTAATGCTGCTAATGAGAGGTTCCTCATTGAAAAATTATAACAAAATGTACTGTTTGTTATAAAACTTGTCTGACACGAAATTTTTGAAATTTTTTCCTTATCTTTTATAGAATTTTACTGTTTTTGTCAAATTCAAACTCTTTTAAGATACTGTGTCTCCATTCCATGTACTGCACTCGATCGATGTCCTTGGTACTGGATTTAGTCTCATATTTCGATATTATTGGTAATGGGTATCTCTTCCGTGCTACTTTTGGATGATGGTTTTCGATACATCGGCAAACGAATACCGAAGCAAGAACGAGGAAAGGGGAAATTCCAAAATCACGGAAATCCACAGCAACACGAATAGAGACAGCATGACAAAGACAAAACAAATAAACAAAAAAGGACAAGAACTTCACAAAACTAAAGCACTAGCAGTGTGAACCCCTATAAAAACTGAGGTATCATCAGGTGCTCCGGAAGGGTAAGCATGATCTGCTCCACGCGTGGCACCCGTCACACTGCCAGTGAAAAGTCAAGTTTTGTCACAGTCGGTGTTGGTCAGTCCGGTAACAAACTCTGGATCTACCCAAAGATATCTGTTCTCATTTGTGAAACCGGAACATTGAAATGGTCTAACAAATCGTGGTGACGACCGTAAAACTTCTGTAGTGACAATTGCAACAGTGACTGAACATACCCTTGATGTATAAGTTTTTGAGACAGTAATGTTGAAAACATCGCTGTACAAACTACAGGCACGGCAATAGCGAATGAGTTGTGAAATGTACACGCCATATGCCGGAAAAGTGGGAATATTACTGCTCAAAAACAGGAAGTTCACTATTGGAAAGTCGAAATCATCACGCTTGTCGTAAAGTTTTGTTTTCAGACGTCCAGAGTTGTCAATGTAGAGGTATAGGTCCAGGTATGATGCTGATGATAGTGTATCATTGGTCTCTTTAATTTCTAGTTCATTTGGGTATATAAGATGGAGGTTATCCTTGAATTGAGGATTGTTTAATGAAAGAACATCATCTATATAACGGAAACTAAATTAAAGGATTTGGCTAGCTTATTGTCTTTTTTCTGAACTAGCCCTTGTATATATGAACCTGGCTTCATACGAATAAAGAAACAAATCTGCTAAAAGTGGCGCACAATTAGTCCCCATAGGTATCCCTATTGTCTGCTGGAAAACTTGTCCTCCAAATTCTACAAATATGTTATCAATCAAGAATTCCAGCATTGCAATGACATCCTCCTCTGCATACTTTTTGTGTGAATAAGTGTGATGTTTAACAAAATATGCCCCATCTTTACCTATCACTAAAAATGAATATCTTCTTTCACCCTTTTTATTACTGAAAGACTGATGTATTAAATCCCGGAGTACTGACTTAAGCTTATCGTGTGGAAGAGTGGTATAAAGAGTAGGAAAATCAAAGTAGTGATTGAGTTCAATTGAAGATATTCCAATAAGTCTTTTGAGTTTTTGAGAATCCACATCTGATTCACTCCACTTGTTGAGAATACTTTATCACTATTTATCTTGAGGCCATCTTTGACTGCAGTAAGTAATGAAGTGAGGAGCTTAGAAAGGGGTTTTGTTGTGCATTTGGCAGACCCAGCAATGTATCTCTGTTTGTAAGGGCATTTATGTAATTTAGGTACCCAGTAGATACAAATGGTGAATAAAAGGATATGGAGTAAATGCACATGAGACAAAGTCTCTACAAATATATGGTAAAAAACAAGCAAAGGAACAACGCTTTTATTGTTGGCAGGTTGTTGTTCTCTTCACTCAAACTGATACCAAAGGAAGACAATACTGATATTATAAGATATAAGATATTATTTGATTTCAAAGCTTCTAATGAAAGTTAATTTTTGAAGCCCTTTTATAGAAGAAGAAAACTTTGAAAGTATCAAATGGTTCCATGATGACTTGAAGTTTTTGAAGTTTGGCTGAAAAAACTTAACTTTAACAGTAAACCCAGAAAATTTTTAAACTGGTTTTTCAAAACTTTTTTTAAAGATGTCATTCACTATTTTTTTTCATAAATAACAAAATACCGAATTTACTGCTAATTTATTTTCTGGATATGCACATTTTGACAACTTATGTCTCATCATTGCAGATCAAAACCAAAACATTTGGAAGTCAAATAACCAAACAACATATTGAAGCTGATATAGAACAAATAACAAATAGATCTAAATAGAAAAGGCAAAATTCATTAAAAAAGCCATTGTACAAAACTGAATTGCTTCCATAAAGAAGGATAAAGTTATTTATGTTTGAAAAACTGTAATCACAGGGTGAATAAATGTTGACGATGACACCGACAACGACGGATTCTGGATCGCAGTCGAGACAAAAATGAGCATGCAACGAACTTTTGATAAAGATTTTTGTTTTGTTTCTATGGCATTTACTTTTGGAGACAAATATTTGCATAAATATTTCGAAATTCATTGAATCACATCAGCATCATATCTATAGACATATACCTTCTGTAGTCTGAAATCAAAACTAACGACAAACGTGATGACGACGTCTGACTTTCTGTTTTGGTACTTATATTATACAATATCAGCTATATGGTATATACATTTCACCAAATATTCGCAATTGTCGTCTTTGTAGTATGCATCTATCCTCTTAAGCCCCAATGGGACATAAGGCGACAAACAGTATATTAAATTCCATATTAAATTCCATCTTTTTCCAAGTGTAGAGCTAGACTTAAAGGTATTCTTGGTTCTGTAGTTCCGCTACAATCGTCTATATCCAAGTGGTTACAGGTCTACCAGGACGTCTGTTCCCAGGTGCTGTCAGGCGTAGGTTTGCGACCGCTTGGTATTCTCAACACAAACACAGACAATCGAAGCGTCTTCTCTTGAGTTTTGTTGCGATTGCATTTACACCACTTCAAAAGATCCTCACACCCATTTTGTCAACAGATCGAAACTGGTGTCTAAATACGTATGTATGACACCAAGATTATTCACCACAAAAGATTTGAGATCATGACAATGATTTGACATGATTTTTACAATCTTTCATTTGCACAGATTAGAACATTTTTTCAGATCAAATTTTCATCATGTAGTATGATGGATGATATCCCTGGAGCCGATTAAACTAACCCTTCCAGACCACCAGTATTTGCATGGTTTATGTGGCTAGTGCATATTGTATGTCATTTTAACAGTTTTTAAACATCTTTGAGTTTATGGTTTTCCAAACGTTTAGATTTTATCTGCACTGAAGAGACATAAGTTGTCGAAATGCGCATATGCAGAAACAAAATTCACAGTAACTTCGGTATTTTGTTATTTAAAGGTCTGACACACAACATCTCTCTAAACAAAATGTTACAGGATGATCTCCACAAAAGCTTTCCCGGAATATATATATATAAAATATAAAATATAAAAATTCAAATAAAGGACAATTCAAAAATATTAATTTTAATTTTGATCCAAATGCAGATTAGAATTTTAATCTTTAATCTCACGCGATTTAATCGCATCGAGTAAACACGTTATATGTGAATAAGTCCTTGAATTCATAATGCTTTTTTGAAAGGGTCAGATTAATTACCTGAAGTTAATGGGGCGCTAAATTGATAAGTTAAATGAATACAATGCATCGTAGTACACTTCATTGTCATATTGCTGTTAGGTGTCTGTGACATGGAATTTTATTGGATAAAATCTACGTTACTATGGGCTTCGTGTGGAACAGGATACTATCGAAAATGTTTATACAGCGCATAGAATTAATGACACTAAGCTGAGACAAAAGAAGTGTCAAACGAAGAAATATATTCAAGATATCAGATATTTATGTCGCATGTATCACAATAATCAGTTTTAATTTGTTATTTTAATGTTAGTAAATATTAAGGCAAACTTGGGGGTTTAGAATTAATTGATATCAACACTTCTTATTTTTGCATCAAATACCAAAATAATTTTGTCTCTAGAAATATAAAACTTGATTAATATAATCAACATTTAACATCACTTTTAAGTTAAAACTAGGCCATTTATTTTGCATTTATCATTCCCTGGCGGTCCTTGCAGTTTAAGTAATAAAACATCTACTTGGTTTAGACCTTGTTACTGTATTTATATTTATGAAATTTCTTAGGTCATGTTGCCAACGAGTCTCTCTTAGTGGGCCAACAACGATCCTAACTTCCTTTTCAAACCAGGATTAAGAAATCTACAAATTCAATCGATTTGGAAGCTAAATTAATAAGATTGATATAAAGATTAATTTATTGCTTTCGATCGCAATTTCAAATCAAAAGTGTTATAAACAATAGTTAATCTTTTTATTCCCCTTGGACACTTAACAACTTGAAATTTATATTATAATGGAATAAGTGAGACCACAAAGTAATTAAAAAGATGGCGGCGGCGGAAGTAGCACAGATTCCGGAGCATCCTTATACGATTCCCGACCCATTACCACCCGGAAATTATGTAGCTAAACAGTTGCGTGGTGTTTATGATGATAGTACAAATTTGTTACCTGGCTCTGCAGGATCTCAGCGATCGTATGAAAAATATAGGTCCGTGACAGTACAAGACTTTTATATCAAAGATTTTCAGCCTCAAGAAGCCGACTTTGATGATCTGGTAAGTATATTTTGTATAATCTTATACGAAATGCATGTGAAAACACAACTTTTATATTCCGTCATGGTACTTGAAGTACAAGGTTTATATTAGACATGATGTTTCTGAAATATGATTTTCCATACTATTCTTATTATTTTCTGAATCGTATTGAAAATATAAGTTAACATTCAGAGAAACTTAACGCATGTGACCACATGCAAATAAATGAATGTTACTGTAATGGAGTTATGATGTGTTTATTTAGCAGTCGTATAGACAATGAAAGGATATGGAGTGAATGCACATAAGACAAAGTCTTTCAAAATGTATAAAAGAACCAAGAAATGGAACAACGCTTTTATTGTTGTTCATCGGTAAGTTACCATCAGGCCTTTAGTATTGAGCTTCTACGTTATGGTAAATTCAACATGGCCTCTAGCACGGAATCCATTACTTGGTGTCGAACAGTGCCACATCCATGTCTTATTAACCCATAGATTCGGGATCGTCAACAAACATAACTTTATCTGGCGAAGTGCTGTTATTATCACTGTCATCCGTTGCCCTACAAAAGCGAAAGTGTCCTTAGCTAGTGGACAGATACATCTATAGACAAACACGGAGCGTTCATCAAGTCGATTGTAAGAAAACGTGTCGCTATAAAATACGGGCACTATAAACAGGTATTCAGAATAGAATTTGGAAATTACATAAAAATAATAAAATACCAAAAGTTTTAAGTATGATACGTTATCAATACGAAACATTCTCACAAGATCAAGAACGCCATAACAGAAATAAAATGAGGGCATACATTTCGCATACATATGTATGATTTTGATAGATTTTAACGGCATTTTACATTTCTGTATAATGAGAGCATACTAGCTGTCTAGAACACCCCAATCCCAAAATCCAAGCTTTATCCAATGTAGATTGACAACCATTATGTAACATGTTATTAAAACTTGATAGGTGGCACTACGGTAAATGAAAATGCCAGATAATTCTATGGTCAATAACTCTGCACGTAATTAAAATGTTAGCATTGTCGTACAATTATTAGTCTTGTGGTCTACAATTAACAAACTCTAATGATTCAAACCTTTTCCATAATTCTCGTTTCAATATATATTGTAGGTTACCAAAATGTTGAATTTTTTCCTTCCTTATATTTGACAATCTCGTTATGTTTTTATAAAAAAAAGACATACTGTAATGCAGTTTATGAGATCGTATATACTTTCCTATCTTTAGGTTTAAGTGCTGCTGATGAGGAATTAATTTCCGAAATGGCAATACAGCTCATTAAAATTATTGCAGTTGGAGTAAACATATGTGTTATGGTCTCATGTTCATTTACTCCATATCCTTTCATTAAAACTTTGTTTAATACTTTTTTTAGATTACAGAACAAAGTGAGCAAAAATCAACCATTTGATGTTCATTGGGGTAGTAACAAAATTACCGAACAGAACTTCAAGAGCCGAAGTCCATCAGACAAAAAGACAAATCAGGTGGAAACCACCGGAAAAATTGTCGGGTCCTGACTTCTTGTTACATGAATTTCAAAAGAAATGGTTTGTTTTTGTTTACCGGCTGTATGGCATGGCAAACCCCCTTCCATTGCTTTAGTGTCCGGTAGCAACTCAACAGCAATTGCTATTGAAAGATCGTAGACAGTTGAAAGAAATGATCATCCCAGTACTAAGTAAAAAAAATAATCTTGAATCAGAGTTCGGACCGAAACTTCACATTTTTCCACAAGGGACTGATATCTATTCAAGAACTTTTCTAAGGATCGCATGCGACAGAAGTTTTCAAAGCCTTGATTAATAAGGTGGTCACGGAGATAACAATGTTTAATGAGAAAGTCTATTTAATTTGTGCTAGCTCTCGCTTTACAAAAAAACTGTGAAACATACACTCCGTGAGCAGGAGAAGCTGGAATATTACTATCCATGTTAGGGAAATTGATAATTTTGAAATTTAAATCGTCCCTTTTGTGGTATATTTTATTACTGTGATGACCATTTTCGTCAAATTCGAGATGTAAGTCCAAAAAATGAAGATCTAGTGGTTTCTGTCGTTTCCTTTATCTCTAGTTCTGGTGCATATATTAATTAGATCCATTTAGCAAAAGATGCTTTATTGATGGAAAGAACATCATCAATATATCTTTTAAGTGAGATTGAAGGATCTAGCATCTTTTATTTTATTACCTTTTACGAGCACCTGAAGACATTTAGTCTCGTATGAATATAAAAAACAAGTCTGCGAGTAGAGGAGCACAATTAGTGTCCATTGTAATTCCAACTTGTTAGTGATAACAAATATATTATCATTTAGAAAAATCAAGCATACTGCACACCTGTTTTTCATCGTAGCATACTTTTCCTTTTAAATTGGTTTTTGAAAGAATAAAAAAATATGGATTCATAACCTAATACAACATCTTTTTGAATCAGCAAAGGCTTTCTGAATGAAGCATTTGATTCGTGATTTTAGTTTATCACGAGGAAGCGTGGAATACAGTGTAGAAAAATCGATTGTTTTCAGGGAATGTGTTTTAGAAAATGAACGGAATTTAAGATTTTCTAATAAATCCTTCGAATTTTTAAGAATCCACATATGATTTATGTCACTTCGGGCATGAATAGTTTCACAGTATGCTTGATGCCTGTCTTTGACTGCAGAATAGACCATTCAGTAGTTAACATTTACACAGTTTATAGGCCTTTTAAATAAAGAATAGAGTTATCTCGCATGGTACATTTAAAGACTCTTTAAATTAAAAAGGTATTATTTTATATTAATTCAAATATATAGTATGACGTTTGCTATGATGATATCGTAATTCTCATCTTCTTTACGTTTTCAGTAATGTCTTCCATTGTCCCATTGACAAACTTCTCTTTTTGAAGTAAAAAAAAAATCTTTGGACAATTTCCAATGGAAATTCCGGTCATTTAGTCACATTCCGTATGTGCTCGGTTTCAAACTCTAGATTTACTAAATGGTTACTATCACATGATAGATAGAGACATTGTAACGATCTATCAAATCACGGTGAAAAGTGGTTTTATTTTGCATTTAGCAGAGCCATTAATAGACCTTTAATTGTAAGGCAAGGTCCCAAATGAAAACTAGGGCGGTTGATTTTTTTTTTTTTGCGTTTTAATTTGTATAACAACATATTTTTTATGGAAATGATACAAAGAATATAATGCTTTGAAATACAGTTTGACCTGTTCTGTTGGCAGTGTGAAAATGGGGAGCAGGTCGTCCTACTCTAATTGCACACCTGATTATCTTATGATTTACACTACTGTTTTGCAGCGTTTGTGTTCATTTCTGTTTCTTTGTTCTGTCTGTGTTTGCTATCATGTCTATAATTGTAATGTGTCTATATTCCCATAACTGGTCCGTTTTCGTTTGCTGTTGTATTTCTTTCAAGAATAACAACAATAAAAGCGTTGTTCCATTGCTTTTTTTGCCATGTATTTGTACAGTTTTTGTCTCATATGCATTTACTCTGTATCTCTTCATTAATTATTGTAACTTTCACGCTCTGTCCTTAGCTGAATTTTGGCTTTTCTATTTTAGATCCTTTTGGTTATTTGTTCTCCATCAGCTTTTACACATTTTCGGTAAATGGACTTCCAAATGTTTGGATTAATCTGCACCGATGACAATGCAGATGAGATATAAGTTGTAAAAATGCGCATATGCAGAAAAATAAATTAACAGTAACTTCGATATTTTGTTATTTATTACCACTGGGCCGATGCCTCTGCTGGTTGACTAACGGGTATTCACCAACCCAGTAGTCACTACTTCGGTGCTGACCCGAAAACCGATTTTATTAAAATTTGCAATGTCTAATTTTTTTTACAAAATTTTGTTTAAAATTAAGGAGTATCTCCCTCGTGCATAGATCTATCCTTAGCTGAATTTTAGCTTTTCTTTTTAGATCCTTTCGTTATTTGTTCTCTATCAGATTTTACATGTTTTCGGTTAATGGACTTCCAAAAATTCTGGTTTTATCTGCACTGATGAGACATAAGTTGTGGAAATGCGCATATGCAGAAAAATAAATTAACAGTAACTTCGGTATTTGTTAAAAAATAAATTTAAAAAATGTCACAAAAATAATTTAAAACCTAAGCTTTATAACAAAACGTATATTTGTTAAAAATTTTGTATATCAAAAGTATTGTAGGCATTATGTCAGTAGTTTGTTATTAAGATTTGAATTTTTTAATCAAAGAATGATTATGGTCTTCCACATGTTTAGATTTTGTCTGCACTGGAGAGACATGGGTTGTCGAGGTGCGCATGTGCAGAATCAAAATTCACAGTGGCTTCGGTATTTAGTTATATTTACTTTCCTAAATATTGAATATAGGAATAAAAGTAATTTTGGAGGAGTTTATCGATGTGTAAACGCGGCCGACTCACTCACAAACTAAATAAAGTCCGAAGGACTTTATGTAGAGTTTGTGAGTGAAAGGCCGCGTTTACACATCCATAAACTCCTCCAAAATTACTTTTATTTCTTATAATTCCAATCCTTTGAACTTTGAACAATGTTGTCACTGATTTTTACGTCACCATATACTGCACTATTTAACGTCGTAGTGTATTAATGGACAAGAAAAGTTTATCGAGAAATAACTTTTTTTGTTGTTCATGACGTTGACCAATGAAATTGGACGTTACATTTGCAATTGGAATTATTTAAAAATATTTTCGTCTTTGTTCATGAAAGATCTTACTTGTTCAAAAGCCAACAACAATCAATGCACAAAGAAAGATACCATTTCTATAAGACTTTTCTATCCATAGTTTGGTGAGTAACTTATTCAAATTGTGTAGTATTCCAACTGTTTCTTTTTGTGTTAACATCATCACCGATTTATTCCTTCATACTTATAGATCTAAACAATATTTAAGAAAAAACAGCTGAAATATTACATAAAGGCCTAAATTTTCGGTCTATGACCCTGGGCCTCCACTGTGGAGAAACAGGATGGAAAACCAAAATGATGCCGGGCCACATAAACTAGACCCACTCATGTGTGCGTAAAGATCGTGCTACATCCTGAACTGTATTACCAACTAAAGTAAAAAGAAAATTTTATGTTCTAAGAAAACGTGTTAGTAATTCCAACAAAGGAATAAGATCATAGAATAGACTGTTTCTTAACATTCATGCCAAAGAGTCGAACAATACTAAGAAATGAATAACTTTCTTTTGTTCAAGGAACAAGGAATGTCATTTCTTTTCGCCCCCACTGGTTTGTTAGGACGGTAACGTATATGTCCAGTGTACCATGTTTGGTCCGTCGTTCACCATTTCCACAACATGACCACTAAATCTTTTCACTTTAACGTTGTTAGCCGGTCATACAACTTCGTCAGTAGACGAGTTAGAATACGAGGTCCGTTACATTGTCTAGTACCCTTGTACTTAAAGGGAGTTCGATAAGTAGCACTCTTGATAGAGTTAGTAACAATGTGCTGTTTAAGACCTCCCTTTTCTGAAAGCCGCAATAGGGAGAAAATCTTGAAAAATGCATGCATGTACTTATCCTTGAAAACTATGGATTAAAAGTTGCAAATCAAAATGTTTTTGATAGCTTCGTTATGAGGTTGGTATGCAAGAACCAGAGAGACCCGGGTCGGAATTTTCACCCTCTTTCCCACAATATGAGTTCTGGTCACTCGGGAACTGAATACATAGCTCGAAACTTTGCGTGGAGAGCCTCACTTAATAAAAAAGGATTCATGCTGTTACATTAAAAGTCCTCAAATGCTGCTCGACGCAGTTGCAACAAATTGTGACCACGGAATAGCAACTTACTTGAACTTACTTGAACTTACTGTGAGGTATGAGCAAAGCTCATTGTTGAAGGCCTCATGGTGACTTCAAGATGAAGAACAACAATAAAAGCGTTGTTCCTTTGCTTGTTTTTTACCATGTATTTGTAGAGAATTTGTCTCATGTGCATTTACTCCATATCCTTTTATTCACCATTTGCATAACAGGACGAAAGGATCCATACTTAAAGCAACAGTCTGAATGTATCGGTTTGTAAAACACTTAAGGGGATTCGCCACTCAATTTGAAAATAAACAGGATTTCAAATAAACATGATTTTTTATTAGATAATTAAAAAAGATTTAAGTGATTGAAAATTTGGCGGGAAACTGAACTCCTCTGATTTTCATAGGATTAACTTAAGCAAGGTTTCACCATAAATGAATGTGACAAAATAAAAAGAATTCAATGAAATTTTTAAAGAATGCTCGCAAAGATGTATAAAATAAAATTATAGAAAAAAAATAAGGGGGTCGATGGGCAAAAAAATATAATGCTTTTACATGGATAAATCCCGAGTATTTCGAAAATCTGACAAAAGTTCCAAAACATGAGGAGTGGAAATTTGCCATCCTTCATTGTACAATTGGTAATATCAAGAAAAGAGAGACATCTAGTGTTATATTGAAAATGTATTCAAAAGCTGGAAAGTACTAGGAATTATAGTCATGTCAATGAGAGACTTCCTCACCGTTCATTGAAGATCTTATGGTGGCTTTGAGTTGTTATTACTCCTCTTTGGGTCGTTGTCTCTTTGACACATTCCCCGTTTCCCTTCTTTTTTTCTATTCAGTTCAAATAGCCAACAAATAGACAGGAAAGGTTAGGACCAATTTTCCTCATCGCAACTCCATCAGACTGGCTGTAATATTCCCCATTAAACTGGAAAGTGTAAAGTTTCAGGAGTAGTTCATCGGGTCTAAGGGTGGTGTCTGTTTTAGATAAGGATTCGGTCTTCAGTCTACAAAAGGGTAAGTGTTTTAGAGCTATCTTAGCATCAATGTTGGAAATGGTAGTTTTGAGGACAGATACGTCAATAGTGGATAGCATGAATTCAGCAATTTTGACTGACAAAGCTCAAAAATGTTGAGCATGTGTAGCGTCTATGATGCAAGTTGGTTTATTCTCTGCAATGGGAATAACAATATTATCAAGAAAACTAGAAATATACTCAGCTTGGCAATTATGAACTTCTTTTTTTGCGGATGCGGATGCGGAAACGAAGGTGGAAATTCCCCTTCAGTAACATAACACTAAGCCAAGGAAACCATGGCACCTCCTTTTTCTGCATCTTTGATAACTATATCAGTGTTCTTTAAGATGCCGAAAGGTTGTTTATTCATCTGGGATCATGTTATGCCTCTTCAGTGGTTTGAATTTGAAATTAAATTTGACTGAGACTTAAAGTAACCCTGCAGCGACGAAAATCAACATGCTTTAGTTTTTAAAAAAGTTCAGGATAAACATGTTTTATACAGGTATATTCTGTTACACAACAGTGGGTCTAGTTTTCTTGTGTTGGAAGAATTACTGCCCAGTTGTTCAATAAATGAAGGCCATAGAGTCGAAACTTTTGGCCATTCATTCTGTTCATTTCTTGTGAATTTTAGTTAGTTTTATTTTTTCCTATTAAGTAGTAGGATTTTTTGTTTATAGAGTTGAAATTTTTTCCCGGTGCACACAATACAGTTTTGTATTAATTAAAAATCTATGATAGGGGGTCATAATTTGCATTGTAGTGTGCAACTGACGGACCGAAAAATATTTTTGATCAAACGCCGTGTTATTATCAATTCAATTTTCAATATGTAGTCATTTAAATAAATGTTATGCCAGGTCAGCATTTTACTTAATATCTCAATGATGAAACAATGTATATATATACTATTTCTTTAAGATTCCAGTACAAACTTGTGCCTGGCGTTGTATGTCACGAGCAGAATTTTCGTTTTTACCGAATGACGAAATTTTTTTTTCTCATTCTGTTTGACTGCCTCTAAATGGTTTCAAGAAGAGGGTGTGTTTTACAGCCTCTTTTAAAATCGTATTAACGACATATCTTCTTTAACATCCCGGGGGTTACTAGCCAATAGTTTTGGCCATACTCTTCCAATAGCCCTCCTATTAAATGGATCCTGTTTAAGACAGAAGATAAAAAACAAATTCTGTGTAAGATAAAGGAGACAAAATATACCATGATTAAGACTGTACTCATTTCCGAAATCAACACCCTGTTAAAATATTCGGTGACATAATATTAATCTTATATTAGTGTGTTTCGTGCGTTGAACACTAGTTTTAACTTCTGTGTTATAGTAAATCTACTACAACTACCTTCCAGATGGCAATGTGGTAATGATTACCCTGTTCAAGACAGCAAAGGTAAAAAAAGATACCCTGTGTAAAACAAAATGATGGCAAAAACCTGACCCATTCCTGTGGCACATTTAATAGGAATTAATTTCCGAAACGACCATACAGCTCATTAAAATTATTGCAGTTGAGTTAACATATGTGCTATGGTCTCATGTTCATTTACTCAATATCCTTTCGTAAAATATCTAAGCAATAGCAAAAAGCTCTCGGCTTTATAATATAGCACTTGTTCACTATTTCATTATTGATTAAGCTTCAATTTTTTTTTATTTTGTATTGTCTATTGACATATTTGATTACATATTAAAACCAAACAAAGTAGTCAAAGTAAGGTCATTAAACTTGTCAATCAACTGTTTAACTAATGGCAATTCGTATAACATGGACTTTATATAGTAGTGAAATAATCCATATTATTTATTTTGTATACTTTTAGTTTCAGGTGCATATCACTTAATCCGATATCGTAACTCTCAAAAATATTTGAATCTGTAGGATATAAATAAGAGGGGTGATGCAAGGGTATACTCTCCCATTACGCAGATTGTTTAGACAATTTTCCCATTACCCACATTTTTGGCCAACTTTTCCCAGTTCCAATTTTCTCCGTTTTTTCCTACTTCCCCACTTGTTGTGTTGTCCAATTTCCTTAATATTTACATAATGTTTCCCATTTCCCAAATTTTAGACCCTCTTTCTCCCATTTCCTAAAACCGTACCATACTCCTCAAGTAACGAATACCGCAGTTACTGTTAATTTAATGCTGCGGTCCAGGAAGCGGCAAAACCTGACAAATGTATACAATGTTGTTTCTGTACGACGGCGAGTCAATGAAAGGTAGAGACCTAAGGGTGTAAACCTTAATGCCGGTAAACTGAAAGTTTTGCCACTTCCTTGAAAGCAGCAATATTTTTCTGCATCAGTGCATTATTTCATAACATTTGGAAGACCATAAATCTTCATTGCTATTTATTGATTACTAAAGAGATATAGTTGACATTGCAATCTGCAGAAACTATATCTACAGTTACTTTGGCATTTCACCTGATACTCTGCTAGTCCCCGAAAGTATTCCCCAATTAAGTCGTCTTACTTCAGTGCTGGCTGTAGCCCCGATTGTACTTGGAAACGGGCAATTTCTTATTTTTATGTAAACTTCGCTAAAAAACTAAAAATACCTCCCACGTGCAAAGCTCTGATCTTAGCTGCATTTGTTTTTTTCTTTTAAAAGTTCTCTGTCAGCTTTTACCACTTTTGGTTTCTTGACTTCTTAATGTTTTGATTTTTAGTTGCATGAGGCACGATTTAAAAAAAGCTTTATGTTTTCTGATCTATCATTTTTGTGGTTGGTAAGTTGGTAAGATATTTTCAATGGAATCGATATTAATATTTTCGTATTGTTAAGAATTTTGGATTTTTCTCCCAAAAAATGTAAAATATTAGAATAGGCATATGTTTTAGGAGGTTTTTGATTGGTAGGTAGAAGAAATTAAAGGCAAACAAATTTTCTTTTATGCCTTGACTTAAGTGAAAGACATATATCGAAAATGATATTGCGAAAATCACAGAACTAAAATTCAACAAAATTACGAAGAGTTATAAGGTACCCCAAAAAGAACATTTATACTAGAATATGAAATTTATATGCCAATCAATAGTAAAAGTTATTGTATTTCGTGGTTTTATGAGTTTGTTTCTTGCGATACAAAATGTCAAAAGTTATGACGATAACAACTTTATCAAGTTATAAGAATTAGGGTGCGGGCACCACCCCAGGTGAACTCTGAGATGTATCAACCAGTCTAGCGGATCAGGACATGCTTACTCTTCCGGAGCTTCAGATGTCATTCCCGGTTTTCTTGGTAGTTCACACTATTAATTACCTAGTTCTGAATGTCTAGTTTTTAATTCCGTCCCATGTGGCTGTCTCATGTCCATGTTTTGTTTTTGTTTTTCTGTGTTCTGGTGTTTGCCATGTCTCTGGACTGACAGTGGATTGAAATCACACTCTTTCATCCTTCGGTATTCTACTGTCGTTGTTTAATCTGATCTTTGCCAATAAAAAAGATACTGTCTCATAGAATAAGAGAATATCAATGTTTTCAATAATAAAGGCTAAATTTTATCCTGGTAATTTTTTGGAAAATTCAAATTTCCAACACTGGAATGCAAAATCTGCCGATAAAAATGACGAAAGGCGGTTTTGTTTTGTCGTATTAAGCAATCCTGGACAGTTTCAAGAAAAATCATCAAAGCATTCTCCAGTTAGAGTATAACGTGTGGACAGACGGATGGACAGCGTTATACTAAAACACGTCCCGTCAGAGACGGGCGCACATGTGTATTAAAACTATGAACAATGAGAACAAAATAAGAGAACGGAATATGGTCTGTAAGTCTCGTTTAATTTTGGAACTTCCGGGTAGAAAAGTTACATTTTTCACGAAAATATATGACGTTTTAAACAAGACAGTCTAACGTCATAATCCTATGACGTCACATATCGGCGGGAAACGTTTTGGAATTTCAATTTTGTCGTGAATTTTCGGGGTCACAAGACGAGACTTACAGACCTAATAGTCAACAGCCAAAATCCATAGGGAAAAAAGACATAACAGATACAAAACCATCGGATAAATTGTCAACCTAAATGGTCTCTTCTTGATATTGGCATTTCAAAAGAAATGTTGAGTGGCCGCCAAACCTCACTTACCATTACGACAGTGTCAACCATCGCTTATTAGGCAATGATATATCTTATTCGGTAAACTCTATATAAGATTACACAGTGAATTTGGATTAGCTGGGTTTATATTTTACGATATGCCAATCTGTCACACGTTTGATATATTATACTTAAACATTGTAACATTGGAATAAGATTAAACAGTTTTGATTTCATTGATATCCCTTTTTTATTCTTCTGTTTTACAAATCCGTGAAAGCCTTTAATCTTAGCTACATAGTTATGGTTGTAAGGTAGTCCAGTCGTAAAGATTAGAAAAATATCAGTATTTTTTTTCAACAAAGGGGGATATCAAGCAAATAAATACGAGAATAGAGAACTTTCGCTTCTTTTAAAAGTATTCAGTACAGAAATGTAAATTTGGAGTAATTTCACTTGTGTTTTATGTTTTGGTATTTTAAACTGTTTTTGTGCAATTAGCTATGGCTGCAGTAAAGCTTCCGCCGATACCCGAAATAAGTTTCACGGTAAGTACCTTGATATTTCAACGAGTCCCACAATATATTGATAATATAATTTAAGTTTTCATTCTAATGCGTGTTATTTTTCACGTTTTAAGTTGCTTGAAACAATGTCTTTACTTAAACAAGATTATTTCTCTAATTCTTATGCTGTTCTCGTCAATTTCAAAGCATGGGAGATCAAAATCTTCTCCAATATGTGGGTTAATTGATCTCGTGATTTTATTGGATATTGAAAAGGTCACGAACTTTTCTTCATATAGCAAAATATACCTTAAATAATTTTATTTCGACTATAAATCAATGTAAAAAATATTTACTCAAAACATACATTGTTTATTTATCTTGAACCGCATATGATCGATTTGCTTTTGTTGATTTCCATGCAATGTAAATTTCATATCCGGTGACGTCACAGTATTGATTGTAGAGGCCTGCGACGGCATAGAAACTAAAAGTTCATTAATTTTAGAATTAGAGAAATAAAATCTATTATTTGCAATCTATTCATATCATAGTTCTACTGTTTCAAGGGTGAAACATAAAAGTTCTCGCTAAAGCTGGAACTTTTAAGTTTAACCCTTTCGACAGTAGAACTACGATATTCATGACTTGAAAGGATAGATTCTATATATACTCTCAATTGAATTGAAATGAAAATTGATTGAGTATGATGAACAGTTAATTCATCGGCAAACCTATACCGAATACAAGATTAGAATCAAAACTTTTCGTGAAAAGTAAAAAAAACACTAAGCAGTCACAAACGCAGACAAAATATAGACTAGACAAATACTCAAAAAAAAGCAGTAACATTGTTGATCTTTCACTCTTTGCATCTCGAGTGGTCTGCCTGTCATACTCTCTGTACAGAGTGAAATTTGGTATGCTTTGAATATTCAGCCAGGTGCCCTTTATTCTCATTAAGAATTTTATTTCTTTTCTCTTTAAACCTGAAAAGAAGAAAAATGCACCTTCATATATATTCGTTAATTCATTTTTTTTATTCTAACCGAACTTTATAGTATGGTGAATCCAAGTATAAAGAGGTCCAATAATTTTTTGTCAAGTTCTTGATATTGAATAAAATTTTACACGAAATGTTGGCTTAATACTCAAGTAATCTATTGTAAATTCTGAACAAATCAATCAATTCAATAAATTTCATGTACAGGAAAATGTAATAAAGGTGGAAGGGACAAATTTTGATAACCACTGAAAAATGGGAGAAATGGATAGGGACAGAAAATTTATCCTTCTATACGACCCCCTAGTGAGTTTGCTCCTGAACGAGAAATATAGAAGGGGTATTTATACTGCATGGGGTGTAGTGTTCCTTCACAGTTTGCCTACAATGGTTCAAGGTCAGGCTTTCTGTATAATGACCTGACTACCCCGCATAGACAGGGATTCTCCTATTCACCTGATGGGGCAGCTCTGTAGCCAAAGCCCTTGAAACCCGATTCAGTTAACAGGAAGCGAATATGATATTTAATTGCTAATATGTCTACAATGAATATTTATTTTGTAGCCTGCCAAGTTATTAGTAAGTATATTGCATGGCTCGTTAGCTGTATGCTTTAAAATGATATCTTTTCATGTAGCTGTATAGGCAAATATATAAAATCTGCATGCGCCATAAATTATGGATACAAATCATTTGCAATAACAATAATCACAGCTGGTATCATATTACATACATAGTTACGCATTATTTAACGTGGGAATGCCGATGGGTAACACTTCCGCTCTTTCATTAAAAAATGTCATGTTATATTGTGGCATTCGGTAAACCTATCATTCTGCTACTTGTATTCAATGCTTAAGATGATTGGAATTTCATTCGCATCACCCTCATACAATGAATAAAGCTTGTGAACACACTAAGACTTATACCAATTGCATATAATTTATTATATTCTAACATGATTATACCTTATGTATGTCACTGAGACGCAGTTTAAAATACATGCAGGTATTTCTTCCAGTATGCATATATATTCTATCTGCCAGTCCTAGTTATAAAAAAGAAGCATTTGGGTGTTTTGTGTGTGTTGTTTTATGTAATATCAGATAATTTGATTCTGCATATTGCGTTAATGGTATATTGCATTGCACAAAATTATACCATATTACGTTCAAGCCACTGATATGATCGATATTTAATGACAGTAGCAATAGAAACGCTTACATTTGTAAGATGTATATATATATATATCATATCAATAACAAAATGAACGTTTGATTATTAAATAAATCAGAAAAATTAATTATCTTAGTCTAATTTGGTGACTTTTGCATTTTTACATTGATAACTCTTATGTCATGTATGTACCATTTTGCATGTATTAATTCTAACAAATTAAACGTAAACGTAATGAAATGTAAATTTTGCTATAAAAGCATGTTAAACATGAAATTCATTAGATTTAGATATACATTTACCTTTTGTATATCTTGTGATGTTTATTTTAATTAGCTGCATTTTATCTACTTCTACAAAAATATGGCATTATTTCAAAATAATATTTATTTTGTACAGAATATTGAATGAATATGACTTGCACTAGAATACAGTCTCATGAATTCATACATTATAAATTCATATCATATTTCTCCTCAATAGTTAATGCTGCGTATCTATAATCATATTTATATACTTATAGCAATACATACTGTGTACAGAAGTTGTTTGACTTTAAGAGCCCGTGTAATTACCTTATTTCATAAAATCCCCATATACGTCGTTTGTAATTTAGTAAATAATGGCATCCAGATTTTTGATAGAAAGAAATTTAATATCTATAAATTGTGAATAAGATTCCACCAACCTTGAAATATTGTATTGAATATCTGTATATAGATAAACTAGTCCTATTCTACTGATTTCCAAATATAATTTTCGAGATGCTGTATAAGAATGGTTCGTTTATTTGAATCAGAGGTGAGTTATGTTTTTCATTGTTATTACATATCTAATTTTTCTTTATAGTGGATATTATTCTTTGAATATGTTTGATAATGAAAATTCCTTATCAAAATAAGGTAACCTTGGTCGGTCTATCTGAAAGTCAAGAGAGAAAGATTTTGAAAATATGGGGTTCGAAGAGTCCATGCTTTTGTCTTTGGAATCTGTTTGGTCGGTAGAATGCTTAGTTCTATAACCAAACAAACAAGTAGACGGCAACTGGCTTGTATACACAGCTTTGATGACTCTTCCAGAAATTTGTAACAGGTGCCGTAAATACTGCCGTTCACCGATTTCTACCTACATATATACATATTTGTAGTGATTAGGATATTGGCTGTGTATCATTGAACTGTGGTACATGTTCGTGTGTTTCTTTCTTACCATTTTCCATTTCCTCCCAACAATATATCTCCTTTTAATTTCCCTTTGCTACTCTAGTGTCCACATTAACAAAGTATGAGCAGG